>JBBPBX010016806.1:28685-47632 GCA_038048925.1 Garcialebias charrua | reverse complement strand
GTTGGATGTTGTCTATCATGGTGCACTAAGATTCATAACTGGCTGTGATTATCGTACCCACCACTGCACCCTGTATTCACTGGTTAACTGGACATCATTAACCTCACGCAGACTCTTCCACTGGTACATTTTCATCTTTAAATCACTTCTTGGTCTGCTGCCCTCATACATCTCCTCCTACATGTCTTTGCGTGAGTGCAGCTACAGTGTGCGCTCTCAGGACATGATTACCTGCAGTGTTCCGTCAGTGAGGACTGAACTTGGAAAAAGGGCCTTCTCCTACTCTGCTCCTGCTTCATGGAATATCTTACAAAAAGATCTGAAGCTCTCGACCTTGACTTCTCTAAATGGTTTTCAGAATCTGTTGGAATCCTGGCAAAAACCAATGCAGATTTGTTCCTGTCTTTGATTTTATACGTCTACCTTATAATGTTTTGCTAGTTTTTTGATACTTTGTTAAAAAAAAAAAAAAAAAAAACTTTCTTTTGTTTTTTTCTCTCTTTTGTTTTCTATTGTTTATTGTTTGTTTGTTTATTGTTTATTGTTTAAGGAAATTCTACCACTGCTGTTCATTGTTCTTTAGTTTTAGCAGGTCGCTTTCGTAAATGAGCCCATGAGGTTCAAAAGATTTACCTGACTAAATAAAGGTTGAATGAATGAATGAATATGGTGGCAGCCATCTTGGATTTTGACATAGGAAGTCAGTTTCTCACTTATTTTTCCAAACTATCATGCTCAAAACAAACACGCACAGACGGATGGTATTTCCATATCCCCCCTCTCTGCCCCGGGACTGGGGACAACTAGGCCGAACTAAAACGCTTGTGTCTTTAAAGTGAGTCTTGTTTTGTCTGCACTGAGCAGTTATACTTTGGAAAGGATTCAAAGGGAACATGAAATTGTAGAAAGCAGAGAAAGAGGTTAAAAAAAAAGGTCAAAAACTGTGATCATATATTTACATTTTATGATACATCTCAGCCACCGCCACCTAAATCAGCAGTGATAGCCTGGTTTGTGTCTTCATCTCACTGCACTCCTTTAAGATGTTGAGCATGTTGACACAGCAACAACAGTTCAGTGAAGTGTGCAGTCCGTGTTTCCATCCATTTTCATCTCGAATTTTGAGCTAATTTTTGAAATCTCGCAAATATGTAAATACAAATTAATGCGAAGCAGAAGTGTTTCCATCTACTGACTTGTAGCGCATCTACCAAGCCACGCACAGCGTCATTACGTCAGACGTCAGCGTCATTACGTCAGACGTCAGCACTGCGCATGTCTACAGTAAACAGGAAGTAGCGGTTGAAAACAGAACCCGGCCACACATCTCGTCAAAATGGAGAGAATATTTCAGGTACGTGTTGCTATCGGGCAAGTTGTATTTATTCTGTCATGCCAACTAGTTTTAGCGATGTTACATGTTGTCCGGAGCGGAAACAGCTGAACGTCACGTGACGTGAATGTTCGCTACGGCAGAACTGAGTCGGAAAATCTGTTTCCATCTGTCGTTTTGCGCATCTGCTCATTTTCGAAGATCCCAAAAACCACCTCAAGCGAGCGTATAAACTTTTTGGCGAAGTTGAGGAAGTAAATTCGGATTTTGCCGTTTCCATTAAGCTTTTCTGCTGCGATACTTCAAAATGCGCATCTAGAAACCTTGATGGAAACACGTCCAGCTTTTGTTCTTAGGATATTTTAGCTGTAATGAGTAATTTCCTCTCAATAAAAACATATCTTTATATAGAAGTTGAACAAATGTAAACAGACAAGTTAGCATTTTGTTCATTGGACACCCAGTCTGCAAAAATTAAGTCTGAAGACCTTTTTGTTGTGCAAAAATAAAAAGCCACATAACGATGCCTAAAATTAGTCCTTAAGTTAGTGACACAGTCCTTTCAAGAAGGCCTGATCCAAGTGATAACTCAGGATTATCCATCTGAAGCAGCTTTAACATTGTTAGATAGACATTTACTGATCACCTGATGATTTCATTCACTGTTAATCTTAAATTTTCCTCAGATAAACCTCAACGCACTCTTTCCTTCCGTAATATCAAGAATATCAACCATGACACTCTCTTATCTCATATTAATGATACCCTCTCCACCTTCAGCTCCTCCAACCCAGATGATCTTGTCACATTATACAACACCAGCCTAACCAACATCCTTAACTCTGTTGCTCCCCTGAAAACCCGGACTGTTTCCTTCTCCAACTCTGCACCCTGGTTCACTCCAGCACTCCGCTCCCTGAAAACAAAAGGTCGGCGGCTAGAGCGTCTTTATAAAAAATCCGGTCTCACAATTCACAAGGAACTTTATGCAAACCACCTCATCCATTACAAGAACAGTATTTCTCAAGCCAAATCCAGCTACTTCTCAGACATCATCAGTTCTAATGTTGGTAATTCAAAAACATTGTTCTCTCTCCTCCACCGTTCTGTCTCATCTCCTAACTCCCTGCCCTCTCACATGGTTTCCACAGAATTTTGCAACTCCATTATGTCATATTTCAATGAAAAGATTATTTCAATTCATAAACACCTTGGACCAAATACTGCCCCCAGCATCCTTGTTGAACTCCCCCCTCCCTCCCTCCCTTTCTCTGTCTTCTCCCTCCCCCCTGCTGATAACATTGCAGACATTATCAGCAAGTCCAAGTCCTCATCCTGTCAACTTGACCCATTCCCCACAGTTCTTGTTAAATCCTGTCTCCCGTCTCTGCTCCCTATCATCACTAATATCATCCACTCCTCCCTAACCTCTGGCATTGTTCCCACAGCCTTCAAATCTGCTGCCATCACCCCCATCATCAAGAAACCAGGTCTTGACTTCACCAACTTCAGTAATCTTCGTCCGATCTCCAATCTGCCCTTCATCTCCAAGATCCTTGAAAAAACTGTTGCTAGTCAACTTCACTCTCACCTGTCCAACAACAACATTTATGAAGAGTTTCAATCTGGATTTCGCCCCCACCATAGCACCGAAACAGCCCTAGTAAAAATCACTAACGACCTTCTTCTTGCTGCTGACTCTGGTCTTCTGTCCATCCTCATTCTTCTTGATCTAAGTTCTGCCTTCGACACCATCTGTCATTCTATCCTCCTCAACAGACTAACCTCCATTGGCATCTCAGGTACCCCGTTAGACTGGTTCACCTCCTATCTCTCTGACCGCACTCAATTCATTCAGCTTAAATCCTTCCGTTCCCAGTCTTCCCCTGTCTCCACGGGTGTCCCCCAAGGCTCTGTCCTCGGACCCCTCCTCTTCATCATTTACCTCCTTCCTCTAGGCCACATCTTCCGCAAACACGGCATCCATTTCCACTGCTATGCTGATGACACGCAGCTCTACTTGTCATCAAAACCAAACTCCACCCACCCACCCTCCATCCTCACCGACTGTCTCAACGAGCTAAATCACTGGTTTTCTAACAATTTCCTTCAACTAAACAGCAACAAAACAGAAGTCATTCTCGTCGGTACCAAAAACTCTATTTCAAAATCAGAACATCTTCTCGTCCCCCTTAACAACTCTCTGCTATCCCCCTCCCCTCAGGTCAAGAGCCTCGGTGTCATCCTCGACACCACTCTCTCCTTCACTTCACACATCAACAATATTACTCGGTCTGCCTATTTCCACCTCCGTAATATTAACCGTCTCCGTCCTTCTCTCACGCCCCGCTCCACAGCCATCCTGGTGCACAGTCTTGTGACTTCCCGTATTGACTACTGCAACTCCCTTCTCTACGGCCTCCCCAACAAATCTCTCCACAAGTTACAGATGGTCCAGAACTCAGCTGCCCGTGTCATCACTCAAACCTCCTACTATGATCACATCACTCCTGTCCTGCAGCAGCTCCACTGGCTCCCGGTTAAATCACGCATCATCTTCAAAATTCTACTCCTCACGTTCAAAGCTATCCACAACCTTGCCCCTCCTTATCTATCTGACCTCCTACAAATCTCCATCCCATCACGCTCTCTCAGGTCCTCCTCTTCACTACAACTCCATGTACCCTCTGCCCGCCTCTCCACCATGGGGAGCAGGGCCTTCACCTGCTCTGCCCCTCACCTCTGGAACGCTCTACCGCCCGACCTTCGAAACACCACCTCCCTTTCTCTGTTCAAGACTGCCCTGAAAACACATCTCTTTAGACTAGCTTATCATTAACTTTACTAAATGTATTTTTATCTTCCATTTTATATCCTTTATGTATTTTATATTTCAATTTGTCGCTGATAATGTTTGCTCTGTATTCACTGTGTTGGTTTGTTAAGTGTCCTTGGGTGTCATGAAAGGCGCTTTTAAATAAAATGATTATTATTATTATTATTATTATTATTATTTATCTTCCGGCTCTTGGCGAAGCAGGTCGCTTCTCTTTCTGCTCCTCTCCTCCCTAAGTTTTCCTCCTCCCTGCTTTTGCATTTTTGTCTCGTCTGCAACTCTTCAGTGCTCACTCGAACCAATTTGGAAAATGGATTTAATTGCGTGGGCTGTTTCCTCTATCAATAACATTTTTTCCACGAAGCGCTCCGGACCAGGAGAATCGGCGTGCCCCCTCGACACGCATGCGGTGGGCTACATTATGGACTCGTGGGGAGAATGGAAGTTAATGTGTCTGACCGTTCTTTCTGTCGAAGACGTGGACGATTTGTGGATTATTGGAATATTGGTGGCAGCTGCTCTGCTTTTTGGCTTAGGCGGAGGTTTCTGCTACTGGAGGCTGAGGGAGACTGCCGCGGCGATCAACGCGCTGGCGAAACTTCCTGCTAGGGCTGTGCGATATGACGATATATATCGTGGGGACGATAGAAACGTGTCTATCGTGCTACTTTCCTTCTATCGTCTCTATCGTGATAAATAAGAATAAAAAAATAACGGTCGCAAAGAAGCTTCATATTGTGGTTTTGCGAGATGACGGCGCTGCTTTATGTTTGACGCACGCGCGGGTTTGCGACACATGCTTTACGTTGTTAAACTCGAGTTCAACAGAGACGCAGCCGGCATGAAGCCGGTGTCACCAGATATCTATGGGTGTCACAACATGGAGAAACAGCTGCGCAGGCAGCCCAAGAAGAAGAACTTTTACCAAAAAGAGGGGGAAGCTCACCTTGTTAGCTTCCATTATTTCGCTCCGCTGAAACTCGGAGACAAAATGGGTCCAGAGGACACGAAGTCCAACCGAGTCCGAACTCGGGTCCAGTTAACCAATACAAAACAGACCAGAGACACAACAGAACCGGAATCAAACGCAACGTTTTCTCTTTTCTGTTTCTTTGCCTTGTTTACTCCAGATTCCAGAGCGGATTTCTTCTTCGTGGGTTTTATTAGCAGCCGTTGTTTTACCGCCACCTGCAGGAAAAATTTGGACCAAAGTTTCTACTTTGGTCCAAATTTCCTTGTTCTTTTTGTTCACATTCTTATAATTGTAACTGTATCTGTAGTAAAATAAAATAAAAAAAATAAAATAAACTTTGGTCCAAATTTTTCCTGTACAGTAATAATAATAATAATAATAATAATCATTTTATTTAAAAGCGCCTTTCATGACACCCAAGGACCCCCAGTACACACACACACACATCGTGTTGTATATATACAACACGATGTATGTGTGTGTGTGTGTGTACAGGAAAAATTGTATATATACAACACGATGTGTGTATGTGTACAGAAAAAATTTGGACCAAAGTGTTTTTTTATATCGTGATATATATCGTTATCGTGATATAAAAAAGTCCATATCGTGATATATGATTTTTTCCATATCGCCCAGCCCTACTTCCTGCTCAACAAGATTCTTTGATCTGGGCTGTGACCTCAACGACCCAGCTGTTGTTCGAGCTGAATCGCACGATGGGAGCAGTGGTGGACAGCCGCGGACCTGCAGTGCGTTTTGGGACTCGTTTACAGCCGACCGGGCTTCATCAGGGGACAGATGGGGATTTGTAGCTCGGAACCTCACATGATTCGGCGATTTGGACCTAGACAGCACCTGGACTTCAAGGCTGCAGTCAAAGTACACTGTAGCCTGCCCTGGAAAATAAATAAAGCAACTAATCTAATCGGGACTCAAAGCAACCTTGAAAAGAGGCTGACTGCAAAACTTCTCCTGGAGTCGAAAGCTGTTGAAAAACTGTCGCTGCCCCCCTCCCCCCAGAGGTCTCTGTGTGCATTCAGATGGAGCCGAGCTGAGGCCATCTGCAGACTGTGCTTATCTGAAATGATTACTCACGGACTATCTCCCTGCTTGCCATCAAATGCAACATGTCTTTGTCTTTATCCGTGCTGAGCTGGTAGAGTTTTTTGACTTTATCATAGAATGTCCTAAGACAAAATGTGATAGATTCTTTTTTGAATACCAATGATTATCCGACTGTATGTTCCTTTTTTCCATATCTGATTGTTGGCGGCGCAATTTAATTATTGCTGCGGCTTTCCGTGCGTACGTCCCTCTTATGGTGCAACACTTTGTACCTTGGTGCAAATACAGGTAGTCCCCGACTTACGAGCGCTCTGACCTACGAGGTTCCGGACTTACGAGCTGGCGAATTTTTGGAAAAAACGCAAAAAATACAGAATTTTTCTGTGTTTTTTCACCACAGTTCGTTAGCTAAACATGTGGACACACGTTTCCGATCATTTTTATGCACTCGTAAGCAGTTTTTCGATGAAAAACGAGTGTTTGTAGTCGCGCTAGCAAAACCGTTCCAACTTACGAGCGAAATTCCGGACTTACGAGACACGTGGCGGCCGTTCCAAGTTACGAATTTTCGCTTTACGAGCAACTCGTTGTAACGGAACTCGCTCGTAAGTCGGGGACTACCTGTATGCCAATAAAGATATATTCTATTCTTTTCATTCATTCATTCAACCTTTATTTCTACAGGCTAGCCTCGTTGAGCCATTCTATTCTATAATTGTACATGGTATGATTCCTCCAAATGTGAGGCGAAGATTAAAAACAAAACTGGACTTTCTGTTGTGGATCAAGTGTTGGGCTGCAGCTAAAAACCAAAACACGAGGGCATAAATGAAAACACCGAAGGGAAAGTTGCAGGTAATTTAAATACATAATCAACTGTTAATTTATGAACATATAAATAGAAAAGTGAAATAAGGCTTCTTTAATATAANTGCTCATATTACTCGAGGCCTTTACTATGGCTCCTACCTGTACAAAGAAACATGAAACACCGGGGTCGTTATTTTACTTCTCGTAATGATGACTGCTTTTGTAGGCTACGTTCTTCCTTGAGGGCAGATATCTTTTTGGGGGGCAACAGTCATTACGAACCTTCTTTCCGCAATTCCTTTTTTAGGGGAAACTCTTGTACAATGAATTTGAGGGGGTTTCTCAGTAGATAATGCAACTCTAACCCGATTTTTTGCATTTCATTTCTTATTTCCCTTTGTGGTAATAGCCATAGTTATAATTCACCTAATTTTCCTTCATGAAACTGGCTCTAACAATCCAGTAGGCCTAAATTCAAATGCAGATAAAATTTCATTCCACCCTTACTTCTTATACAAAGACCTATTTGGTTTCATACTATTTTTTGCCCTTCTCATAATATTTGCTCTTTTTTACCCTAATCTTCTAGGTGACCCAGAAAATTTTTCCCCCGCCAACCCCCTAATAACACCCCCTCATATTAAGCCCGAATGGTACTTTTTATTTGCCTATGCAATCCTTCGCTCAATTCCTAATAAACTGGGAGGAGTAGTTGCTCTATTCGCCTCAATTGCAATTTTAATCATTATACCCCTACTTCACACATCTAAGCAGCAAGCAGCCACCTTCCGACCAATAATACAACTTTTTTTATGGCTTCTCTTAGTTGATGTGCTTATCTTAACATGAATTGGAGCAATACCCGTGGAGCCTCCCTATATTGTTATTGGACAAATCGCATCCGCATTCTACTTCCTACTATTTCTTTTTTTATTTCCCCTTACAGGATGAACAGAAAAAAAACTATTTAATAAGCTTCTTAAATAATGCACTAATAGCTTAATTAAAGCACTGATCTTGTAAGTCAGAGATTGAAGGTTAAACTCCTCCTTACTGCTCAAAGAAAGAGGAATTTAACCTGTTCCTCTAGCACCCAAAGCTAGGGTTCTTCAATAAACTATTCTCTGTATGTCTTTACACCATTAATTTCTTGTAACCATATATGTATGCTTGAATACATTTAACTAAGGTAAACATAGTAATAGTATGTATGCTTTAAAGACATAATATGTATAATCAACATTCACTTATATTAACCTTTTATTGCTGTGCTAATCCTCATCAGTGTAGTCAAATTATTAACTCAGTATCTATTAACCACTCATGATAAATAATAAACTCTATTTTGTTCTTAACTTGTTTTTCTGGCCCACAAGAGACCACCATCAGTTGATAACTTAAGGTTAATCATGCTTGATGGTCAGGTACACTAATTGAAGAGTAGCTATGAAGTGATTTATTCCTGGCATAGATTGTACCTCTCAGGGTCATACCTTTCTTTAAGTACATTCTTCTATTTTTTGTACTCACAGTTTAATGCCATTTAAATCGCAGTCGCATTACTCCCCATGCTAGCGTTCTTTTTTGTACTAGGGTGTATCTTTTTTTTTTCCTCTTCAATTACATGTATATATATATATATGTACATATATATATATATATATATATATATATATATATATATATATATATATATATATGTATATGTAAGTATAAAATCACTTACAGTATGTCAGAACACAACCTGTCTCTGCAAAACATTTTCAACATGTGAATCTGTTACAAGAGCCATCAGCCAAGCCAATTAGATTGGAATGTTTGCCATTCATTCGCAAACAATAGACACAAGTCCCCCAGCATATCCCCCCCAAATGCATTCTCCTACTACAAAAGCCTTCACATTTACAGAAGGAAAAAGTCTCCAGGCATGCTTACTCAAGGATTACAAATTCCTAAAAAAAAAAGAGCCATTTGGCTGGGCTCTGGTAAAGATTGTACTGATTTAAATATCCTGGGATTTCTAGTGTTAACTATTTACCATGCGATGAGACATCGTTGGGCGAGACTTCAGGCGAGTCAGGCGTGACAACGTCGGACGTTGAGTCGGGCGAGACGTCATCGGACGTTGAGTCGGGCGAGACGTCATCGGGCGTCGAGACATCATTGGACGTTGAGTCGGGCAAGACGTATTCGGGCATTAAGTCGGGCGAGACGTCATCGGGTGGTATGACTTCATTGGGCGAGACGTCATCGGAGTGGAGACCCTCCATCGACGTGGAGGAGTCAGCGGCGTGGAGTGCCTCTATCGACGTGGAGGTATCAGCGGAGTGGAGACCCTCCATCGACGTGGTGGCGTCCTCCATCGACGTCATGGAAGCAGTATCCTCTGGTGCTGCAGGCAAGGCAGCGCCCTCTAGAATCATAGGTAGGGCAACGCCCTCTGGAGTCGCAGGTAAGGTAACGCCCTCTGCTGAAGTCGCAGGTAGGGTAGCACTCTTTGCTGGAGACACAAGTAGGTTAGCGCCCTCTGCTGGAGACGTAGGCAAGGTAGCGTCCTCTGCTGGAGACGCAGGTAGGGTAGCGCCCTCTGCTGGAGATGTAGGCAGGGCAGCACCCTCTGCTAGAGACGGAGGTAGGGCAGCACCCTCTGCTGGAGACGGAGGTAGGGCAGCACCCTCTGCTGGAGACGGAGGCAGTGCAATGCCCCCTGCTGGAGACGGAGGCAGGGCAGCGCCCTCTGCTGCAGATGGAGGTAGGACAGCGCCCTCTGCTGGAGACAAAGGCAGGGCAACGCCCTCTGCTAGAGACGGAGGCATGGTAGCGCCCTCCGGAGTCATGGCTACAGACCCCTGTGGTCGAGATGGGATCTGTCAACTCCTCAGCAAAGCGAGAGCTTGAACACTCTTCATTTGTGTGTCCTACAGGCTCTTCCTGCGTGAGTCCTGCAGGTGTAGCGACCCCTGTGGTCGACGTGTGATCTGAATGCTCCTCTTCAGAGCGGGAGCTCGAACACTCCTCCTTCTGTGAAGGAGTCTTGTGAGGAAGTCTCCTCTCGGCTGCGTGTCGTGCAGGAGCCTCTGTGTCTCCTACAGACGTGTTGTGGGGGATCCCATACCCCCCCTCAAAGCACGTCTCCCCTGAGATATCACAGAGCACTGGTGTAGGTACCTCTCCACTTTTGAAATCCTTCCCGGCTTTTCTGACAACGTGGGAGAAACAAGGGGGAAAACGGGCTGAAACCCAAAAATGTTTGTCTTTGCCGGTCGCTGCCTCCTCCGACGGCGCCGTGTTTCCGGAGATGGAACTGACCAGAATTCTTCTGTGTCCGAATCGTCCTCGGACACACACCACAGTGAAATGGCTCGCACAGGAGTGAAGGAGGAAGACGGTTTGGAGCGGCCGTCTCCGCGTCTTCTCCTTGTCCGCTCCGCGACCAGAAGCAGGGATGGGAGCTCTTCCAACCCAGGTCAATGGTGGATAAAAACGGGTTCTGAACGAAAACCGCCAACTCGGATGACTGCAGCTTCCCTCTGAGCTGACATGGACATCTTCTGCCTCTGAGTTAAGTCTGAATTACCTGTCTGCTGGACTCAGAAAAGGTCGGGTCATTTCTGTCACGGTACGGTGGAGGGTTGGAGGGATGAGCCCAGAGGTGCAGACAGGCAGACTCTCAGAGGCACGAGTAAAAATCAAAAACACTTTAATAAGACAAAATCAAACACTGACGTGGCAGTACAAAACAAAACCTAATACTGATGCTCAAACTATGGTTGGAATACTAGAATTACAAATACAGACGAGATGTACTCACAATACCAAGGAGCTGGGACACGACACACAGGGAACAGGGACAATGACCCGACAATGATACACACATGAACGCTGACTAATATATGCCTCTTAATTAACTATGAACACAAACACCTGAGATGTAGACCTGACAGACACAGGATGTAAAGAGGGAGACAGACCAACAGAGGGAGCCATCTTTACAGTGATGCTGGATCCTCACCGCACGCATCTCGCGCAGCCGAAACAGCCACTTTACATTGAAAGTCTATGGGGCCGCGCATCTTGGAGCAGCGGGGCGTGTCGCGGCGCATCTACAGCATTAAAGCAGCGCGAAAGTGAGCAGCAGCTGTTTCCTACTCCCGAGTCGCATCCGAGCAGCGACTGTGGAAGCACGGAATGCCCTGCTTCTACAGCTCGCTTCAGCTCGCTGCTCAGCAGCAAACAATCAGGACCAATCAGGAGAGACTCTGCCATGTGATCACGCAACGACGACGGGACCGAAGTAGGTGGGCACCGCGCGAAACGTTGAACAGACGAAAAAAATCCCGCGGTAAACATGGAGGAGAAACTTATCGTGGCAGTCTGTGCAAATCCCATCATTTATAACCAGGCCAGTCCCTTCTACAGGGCTCGTAGAAAACACACACAAGTATTGACGAGGCACGTACAGCTGGTTTTATCTGCCCAGTGTACATAAACAACACGGATCTGACCGGGAAGGGAGCCACGACACGCTCCTCCTACTGCGCGTCTGCAGACGTTAGTGGGGACAGACATCTGTTGTAAGCAGCAAACACAGAGCATTAGGAGCATTTGGATGCGTTTGGTGAGGATCAGGCATGAGGCTGGCTGAGGGTGAAAATGAGGAGTAAAAGAATGGCACTGGGAACACAGGTAGATGAAATAAAAACACAAGGAACGGAATATCATAAGGAGAAATCTAAAAAAGCCAAGTCTGGTCCTCTGGACTTAAACAAAAAAAAAAACTTTAGAAACGTTTCGTCTTTCATCCAAAAGACTTCCTCAGTCTGAGATGCTGTGTTCAGCTCAGTCTTATAAATAACACCCTCTCACAGTGGATCAACCAGTTTGTTGCGGACAGCTGAAACCAGCTTCTCACACGATCAAAGAGGACCATCAGCCTAACGATGTATTGTTAGCCCCCTGATAGTTGTTTGCTATTCACAGAGGGCTGAGTGATACTATCAATAACAGCATTGTAAGTGGGGGACAGTTGAACCCGGAGGCCTCTACCTCTGTTTAATGATGGACGGTTTCTTTTTACAAAGATGGCCTCCTTTACTCCTCTCTCAAACCATCGTTCCTCTCTTTCAAGGATATGAACATCTTCATCCCTGGAAGAGGGATCGTTGGCCTGGAGATAAGTGTAGACTGCAGAATCCTGGCCTGATGATGTTGATCTTCTGTGCTGGGCCATCCTTTTGACCAGTGGCTGTTTAGTTTCCCCGATATAAGACTGATCACAGCCTACCTGACACTGAACAGCATACCCAATATTACTCTGTTTGTGCCGGGCAACTGGATCTTTGGGATGAAGCAGTCTTTGCTGTAATGTATTTTGGGGTTTAAAAGCCACTGGGAAGTTTTGTTTAGAAAATAAACGTCTCAGTTTCTCTGAAACTCCCACAACATACAGAACGACCACTGGTCTGGGTCTGGGTTCCTTCTTTTCACCTGATGGCTGGCTGGAGTCCTGTTTGGGTTTCTTCTCTGCTTTCAGGTAGGCCCAGTTAGGATTAGAGGTGCAAATCTCTCAGTGTCTGGAGAATCGATTTGATTCCGATTTTTGGTGTCACGATTCGATTCAAAATCGATTTTTCCATACAGAAACAATTTTTTATTCAGAAACAATTTTTCTATTTAAATGATCATAAATTTAGTTTCAGTTTTGTAACTGACAAGCTGAAAAAAAAAATAAATAATAATAATAATGAATTCAATTTATAACGCACTTTTCATTAGTGAAAATCTCAAAGTGCTACACACATTGAATGCTACACACATTCATACACCGGTAGCGGCAGACTACCATGCAAGGTGCTTTCCAGTCCTACCGGGAGCAACTCGGGGTTAAGTGTCTTGCCCAAGGACACAACGACACATGGTGTGGGGAACCGAGATCCGAACCGCCAACCTTCCGATCGGGGGACGACTGCCATTGCCATTACCACTACACCACGGCCGCCCTGAATAAACAACAATGTAAACAAATGGAACATTTATTTAAAACAATAATTTTAAACTGAAAACATTAAACAACAATGTAAACAAATAGAACATTTATTTAAAACAATAATTTTAGGTTCCTTATTGTATCAATTTTTTGCATCGTTTGATATTTATACCAAAAGTAGGAACAAATAATACAGGAATGCATTAAATTATGTAACTTAAATAACCAGTATTAGGTTAGCTATTTGCTCTGTTACTTATAAAAGATTATTGTTTGAATTGATTGTTTGAACTTGTTTTGCTTTTTTTTAAAGGGGCAGATAAAATAAGATTTCTTCTTCTTTCTGCCACCTTTCATTTTATGTATTCTTTTCTTTATCTTTTGGGTTGTAATGTAAAAAAAAAATAATTGGGGGTGCTTTTAGAATCGATTCTGAATCACCAGGACTAAGAATCTAGATTATTTAAAAAATCGTTTTTTTCCTGCACCCCTAGTTAGGATATCCACATTGCTCTAAAGCCTGTCTTGTGTGGGATTTCTCCTTCTGTCTTACTCCTGTGTTAGTGGGGACGCTGTCTTCTCTGTGATACAGAGTCCTGATGACTCCTAACTTGTGCTCCAGAGGGTGATGGGAGTCAAACTGTAAATACTGGTCTGTGTGGGTGGGTTTGCGGTATACACCTCAATTTGCAAATATCCTCTATCAGAAACTGAGACGTCACAGTCCAAGAAAGCCAACCTGCCATTTTTTACATCTTATCGTGTGAACTTGATATATTTATCCACAGAGTTGATGTGATCAGAAAAATGTTGGGCTTCCTGAGATTTATTTTAACTTAGCTTTTTTAGATTTTTCTACCTGGATTATAGAGCATGCATCAGCATATAAGGAGAAATCAACTAAAATAAATGAAAATACAGGAAGTGACAATGTTACTGTGTGATAGGACCCTTAAAGTGTGTGTTACATTATTTTTTTACTATGCATACAATTGCTCAAAATATATATCTTGTATCATTCAACTATGTTCGTTTTTGCAAACAAAATGATAAATCAATTTAATTTTGCTTTAAAAGGGATTTTAAACTGCACGCCGTGTTTATTCATGGGAAATCCGATTACACGCGAATGCAACATCTGTGATGTAAAATCAGGCAGAGGGCTCTGGTATTAGGTAGCGGACAATTTAAAACCCGACGAATTTAGCAATCTAAGCGAAGATTTTGAGCTATTTGTCTTCAGTTTGGGAAGCCAAAAATAGTTTGGGTAATGGAACAAGAAACAGCAGGATCTAATTTAGGTCTGCAGCTGTATGAGACTTACCTTCAGGTGGAGCTAGGGGGGCTCCGAGGGGTGCAGCTTTGTTGCATTCTTGACGAAGTATTTCATCTTTTGGGAAAGTGAAAAGGCTCACTTGTTCACTGATAATATTAGAACACCCAAATGTGACACAACTTAATGGCATTTTTCAAGTAAAAAAGGGGGGGTCTGCAGGTGAGCTGTAGACACATGCAGACTGCCTCTGCCCGATTTTACGTCACAGATGTTGCATTCGCGTGTAATCGGATTTCCCGTGAATAAACACGGCAGGAAGTTTAAAATCACTTTTATAGCTAAATTAAATTGATTTATCATTTTGTTTGCAAATACAAGATATATATTTTGTTGTGGGAGACTTTGCCCTTCCCTAACTTTTTCTGATGCTGAGAAGCTCGTCCATGCTTTTGTCTCATCCAGGCTCGACTACTGCAACTCCCTGTTTATTGGAATCCCTGGCAAATACCTTCAGAAGCTTCAATGTATTCAAAACAGTGCAGCAAGGATTTTGTTGAGAGTTCATAAATTTGAACATATTACGCCCATTCTCCAGAACCTCCATTGGCTTCCTGTCGCCTACAGAATTCAGTACAAAACTGCTCTCATTACACATCAATGCTTACACGGAACTTCACCAGATTATCTAAAGGACATCCTTGTTAAATATTCATCCACCCGGTCTCTACGGTCACAGAACAGTAATCTCCTTCACATTCCGAGAACCAATTTGAGGACCATGGGAGTCCGGGCTTTCAGTGTGGCTGCCCCCCTTCTATGGAACTCTCTTCCTGACTGCCTGAGAGCTCCACAGTCACTGGTTGACTTTAAAAGTGGCCTGAAGACCTTTCTTTTTAAGCGAGCCTACACTCCTTATGATTCTATCTTCGATCTTAGTTGATACTATTATTGATTTTATTTGTTGTATTTGACCTTTAATTTTGTTCCACTTTGTAGCACTTTGAGATTTTCATTAATGGAAAGTGTGTTATAAATTAAATTCATTATTATTATTATTATTATTATTATTATTATTATTATTATTATTATTATTATTATTATTATTATTATTATTATTATTATTATTATATTTTGAGCAATTTTATGCATTTTAAAAAATCATGTCAGTGACGCTTTAATCAATGGAAATATGCAGTTTATAAGTTTCTTCAAATTATGGGCATGGGTATTTCTGAATACTTAAGATTGGACTTTGACTTGTACATATGTGCAATGTACAACCCTTAGTTTGTAAAAAATGTTTTGTGTTTTGGAACAAAAAGAGGAACTGATCAATTTGCATGTCAAAAATTTGACATTTTTAGCTGTAGAACTATGTTTAATTTAAAGCATAGCATTATTTGAAGTAATATTGCCCTTAATGCCAAAATTTAAAATTACAATCATCTTATGATGTACAAGGAAAGAGTTATATACATCTTGGTCAAACTGACTCAATGCACAATTACATGCAATTTTAAGAGATATAGTTAGCTGTGACAATATTCCATTGATTGCATCTCCACAAAGCAATGTTTTTGGCAAAAACCAATGCAGACATGTTCCTATTTTTTCTTTTCTACATCACCTTACAACCTAGCAGTTTTTTTGTTACATTTTCTTTTAAATACCATTTATTTCCACTTGTTATTCTCATTTTGTATCCTTTAAGATTGTCTATTATTGTCTTTATTGTCCACTGTTGTCATCACTCTTTGTTAAAACAGGTCTCTCTTGTAAATGAGTCCCCAAGGCTCATTGGGATTAACCTGTATAAATAAAGACTGAATGAGAAAGATCCCTTAAGCAATAAACCATTTTGGTCAATACCATCTCAGGTGTGATTTGGTGTATTCCACCAGCAGTCACTTACCGGACAGTCCCTGGGAAAGACACTGTGGAGTCAAGGTTGTGTGCACACACCAACCTTGGCTAAATTTGGAATCAGTCTCATTTTATCATGTCAGAAAGAGATGCATACATTTTTTTTATTTTTAATTACCAGCTCTATATGTGATATTGAGGCCACACCTAACAGCCAATACTTAATGCATTACCTGTATAAACTCTTATTTGAGTTGAATAAGCATCTTCTTTTACAAAAATAATGGCACAATTCACTGTCGTTCATTAAATAATCAACATTTTGAACCTGGACATTAATAAAAGCTTTATTTTGTTAACATTTTTGAAGCAATTAAATGGACTGTACTTATATAGCACCTTTCTATCTTATCAAGATACTCAAAGCACTTTACACTACAATCTGTGTTCTCACTTACCCATTCATACAGCACTCTACTAATCTACTGGCTACTACAAATCTACTATTTATCTACAAATAATCCGTGCTTTATCACATTTGTACACCGATGGGACACACATGGGAGGCAATGAGGGGGTTCAGTGTCTTGCCCAGGGACACATTGGCATGTGACTGCTGGTGGAATCAAACCCCCAACTCTTGCATTGGAGGACGACTGCTCTAACCACTCAGCCACAGCTGCCCCACAATTATCCGGGAAGGCTTGCCAAGTTAACCTTTCTCATCTATCTTTGAGAAGCTACATTATAGAACAGAACAGATACAGAAAATATGCTGCAGGTACATAACGTACATTTTTTGTCCACCAATGAGAAACATGGATAAGTTGAAGCGACAAACATTTGTTTGCTGCTTAGTTGACGACTCAAACAAGCCAAGAAAACCCTTCTTGTTTCAGATCTCTACAAATCAGGCCTTTTGGCTGCGTGGCCTGACTTGTGACACCAGCCGAGGCTCAGTGACCCCGTGCGGCTCCAGAGGAAGGTTACAGACAAGACGGAGCCTGTTGATTGGCTGGTTTGTACAGCCCTGATTTCCCCACTGGCTGTGGGACTCCCTGTAGACACATGCAGACCGGCTCCAAAGCCCCAAAACAAATTTACATTTATATGAAAGAAGCGGGAGAGGAGACGGACATGCAGGACAAATCCTGTTGCAGTTCCACAGTGTGGTGTGAAGGTCTGAGTAGCGTGCATGACTTACAGTATTTATTTATTTCTGCACAAATGGACTGTGGACGGAGAAATTCAGTTTGAAGACGGAGTGACTTGAAGGCGTCACATAGAGGGAGCGCCTAGTAAGGAGAAAAGAAACTGAAGAAAACTGCAGTAAAATGTAAAGACGTAAAGGCAAAGAGAAAAGACATTTGGCACTAAATGTGTCTAGGTGTCTGCAGAGTTTGACTGGAGAAACCTTTCAGAGCAACATGTGGGTAAGTCTGTTGTCTCTTCAAACCTCTAAATGTTTCAGAAAGGTCACAAGAAGTGAGCAACGGACTGTGAAGGGTTCACTCTGCTGTATCACCCAGACAGCAGAGAAACAAGTGACTCAAATCCCAAAGTAAACAAGTGGTACACCAATATCTCCCCGTCGCTGAAGGATTTGAAGAGTGAATGTTTATAGTTTTTGAGATTAACATTTTTCTGGACTGGAACTGAATAGGGAATACAAGTAAATGTTATTGTTTTTTGGTGCAATATATTCAACAGGTAGGTGTTACACTGTATATAAGAACAGAGGTAGCTTTTATTTGTTCTCGTCCGAAGCGGAGCAGAGTGATGGATCCCGGCAGCCAAGGGGTTCAGGGTTGGTTTGTTTCTCATATGCAAAATCAACACAAGGTCAACAATACAATGAAACACTGAGGACGAGAAGAACTGTATCAATTTGACAAAAAAAAAAAAATCATCCAACAAAAATATGAAAACAAGGTACCAAAAGTGAAAAATAAATAAATCTGCAACAGCATGGTCCTATTGGCAGAGTGGTTATCTTAGCAACATGGTCCAGTTAGCACACCATGGTACTGTTAGCAGTGTGGTTCAGTTAGCGGCGCGGTCTTGTTAGCAGCATTAGCAGGTCTCGCTAGAAGCTTAGCGACAGCAGCTGCTCTTCCAGACTACCCTCCAGAACTGGGTCCGGCAGACGGACAACATCCAAAGTTTTCCCCGTGGAACCAAATGGGTCTTCGGTCCGTGCAGGCAGATGGAGGATCATGGAGACAGCCGCCATGTACCCCTTCCAGCAGCCGGGAGCTGAACCACAATGGCAGGATGGTGCGGCAGCGACACAGAAAACTCCACAAGGGTGTTGCGGTCATATCTGTAGCATGGGTGTTCAGTAAGGGTGCAAACAAAGGTAAAACAAAAACAAAAGTAAAAAATAATAAAATCAGTCAAAGCGTAACTCCTGTCAGTGCTAGCATGCTGTGGTGCACGTGATATCAGAGATTAGCAGCATTTTGTTGAACAAGTTGGAGGCACGAAAGACTTGACTGAGCTCAACATGAAGTGCATTACAGCAGTCGAGTCATGGATTATCTTCTCTAGGTCAGGTCTAATCAACATGGACTTGAGTTTTGACATCTGCTCATTTGTGCATCTGATTCTTTGTTTAAAAACTCATCCACCCTGACAACAGAAGGGTTCAAATAAACCACTAAAAACTCAAAATTGAAATCATAACCATGTTTATAACTAATGGGAGATAAACTTCTAACCACAACTATAGCTGTTAGGTAAAGGTATAACTTTAATTTTAACTTAAAGGTGGGGTGACATGATTTTTTTTACTATTTGATT
>JBBPBX010016806.1:0-25662 GCA_038048925.1 Garcialebias charrua | reverse complement strand
TTTTCCTCTGTCTCCCCACCGTCTGCAGTCTCACCTGCAGGGTCCTTTTCTGAGAGGGTCTTGGCTGATGCCCTTTCTGTGACCCGTGATTAGGGAGTTCCTATGTCCGGGAGGGGTTTCTGGTCTGGTCCTGGGCCGCGCCGTCGCCGCGGCGGGGATCAATGGCAGAGAGGACTTGCTGACTCCTCTTCTTCGGCTGCGGACGGCTCCTCCTCTTCAGCTGCGGATGACTCCTCTTCGTCTGTGGTCTCCTCGCCTGCGGTCTCGATGGTGGTCTCCTCGCCTGCGGACTCGACGGTGGTCTCCTCGCCTGCAGACTCGATGGTGGTCTCCTCGCCTGCAGACTCGACGTGGTCTCCTCGCTTGCAGACTCGACGGTGGTCTCCTCGCCTGCAGGCTCGATGGTAGTCTTCTCGCCTGCGGACTCGACGGTGGTCTCCTCGCCTGCGGACTCGACGGTGGTCTCCTCGCCTACGGACTCGACGGTGGTCTCCTCGTCTGCAGACTCGACGGATGTCTCCTCGTCGACCGTAGCAGACGCCACCTCGCCGACCACGGCAGACTCCTCGCCTATGGCGGACTCGTTGGCAGACTCCTCGCCGGCGGCGGACTCGTCGGCTGTCGACGCTTCACCCGGTTCCTTGACTTTTGGCTCTTTGGCTCTTGGTTCCAGCTCTTTGGCTCCTGGTTCTAGCTCTTTGGCTCCTGGTTCCAGCTCTTCGGCTCCTGGTTCCAGCTCTTCGGCTCCTGGTTCCAGCTCTTCGGCTCCTGGTTCCAGCTCTTCGGCTCCTGGTTCCGGCTCTTCGGCTCCTGGTTCCAGCTCTTCGTCTCCTGGTCCTAGCTCTTTGGATCCTGATCCTGCGGCAGACCGTCCAGAACTTGCAGCTCCAGTATCTTTAGAGGGGTCCCAGGAAGGACCCCCTCACGTTTCCTGTTTCAAGGGGTCCCTGGAGGGACCCTCTCACGTTTCCTGTCCCAAGGGGTCCCTGGAGGGACCCCCTCATGTTTTCTGCTCTGGGTCCTGGAGGACACCTTTTACACTTCTTGTTCTGGGTGGGCCCTGGAGAGTGCCACCCATAAGATCTCGCAGCCAGAGGTCTCGGAGCCAGAGGTCTTGCATCCAGAGGACTTGCATCCAGAGGTCTCGCAGCCAGAGGTCTCGCAGCCAGAGGTCTCGCAGCCAGAGGTCTCGCACGACTCGCCCGATGACGTCTGCTCACCAGATGTCTCGTACGACTCACCCGATGCCTCGATATCTCCAGAGAGTCACAGCGCCTCTACATCTCCAGAGGGTCTCAATGTTTCTACCAGGTCTCCAGAGGGTGCTACGACACCTCTATGTCGACGGAGGGTCCCTGCGTTGCAGATACCTCAACGTCAACGGAGGGTCCCTACGTTGCAGATGCCTTGACGTCGACGGAGGGTCCCCGAGTTGCAGACGACTCGATTTCGACAGAGGGTCCCCGCATTGCAGACGCCTCGAAGTCGACGGAGGATCCCCGCGTTGCAGACGCCTCAACGTCAACGAAGGGTCCCAGCGTTGTCGACGTCTCCACGTCGATAGAGGGTCTGCACATTACATTTGACGTCTCACCGCCTCCAGACGTCTCACCGCCAGCAGACATCTTACAGCCAGTGCCCAGAATGGCTCCCACGCCAGCACCCAGAATGGCTCCCACGCCTGCACCCAGAATGGCTCCCACGCCAGTGCCCAGGTTTGGGTTTCGTCCCTCGATGACCGTAGACTCAACGACGGTGGATGACTCTCCATCGGTCGACTCCTCGATGGCTGCAGATGGTTCTTTGCCGACAGCCGACTCCTCGCCGGGCGCAGATGACTCCACGCCGGCCGACACCTCGCCGGGTGCAGATGGCTCACCGCCGGCTGACTCCTCACAAATTGCAGTCGACTCTTCGCCAGCCATCTCATCGTCGATTGCATCAGACGTCTCATCGCCGACTGCATCAGACGTCTCCTCGCTGACTGCAGCAGACGTTTCCTCGCCGACTGTAGCAGACGTCTCCTCGCCGACTGTAGCAGACGTCTCCTCGCCGGCTGATGCGACTGCAGCAGACGTCTCCTGGCCGTCTGCCTGAGATGACTCATCGTGCTCCTCGTGATGGACGCTCTCCTGGCCGTCCGCCTGAGATGACTCCTCGTGCTCCTAGTGATGAACGGTCACCTGGCCGCCGCCCTTCTGGAGTGGCTCCTCGTGATGGAAGGTCTCCTGGCCGCCCGCCGGATCGACTCCTGCCTGTTGGACGGCCTCCCGGCCTCTCGCCAGATCGACTCCTACCGGATGGATGGTCTCCCGGCCGCCCGCGGATCGACTCTTGCCTGATGACGACCTCCTGGTTTTCCTCTTTGACCGTTTGATAATTTCGTAGTTCCTCTCTTTGACTTTAGTTCCCATAGTTTGTTTTGGACCTTTGTGTTTCGTTCCCATGGTTTGTCTTAGTTTGTCTTAGGCCTTTGTGTTTAGTCCCCATAGTTTAGTCTTAGGACCGGTCGTCTTAGGTCCAGTCTTGGTGTTTAGTTTCCTCGGTTTTTCTTAGTCTTTGTGTTTGCTCCCGGGTCTCGTCTGGCTGGTTGTTTGTTTTTGCCCTTGTGTTTTCCTTGTGCCAGCCGTCCTTGCTGTTCCTCCCTCTGCCCGCCCTGGGTTTTGGGAGGTGTTTTCTGGGGTCGCCGGGGGGCGTCCTTTGAGGGGGGTACTATGAGGATTGTGCCGTCCTTGTTTGTTTTCCTGCCTGTCTCTTGTTAATCATCCCCAGTCTGTCTCACAGGTGTTTGTAATTTGTCTCGTCCTGTCTATGAGTATATAAGCCCTGTTATTTGTCTCAGTCAGTGTTGGTGCATTGTTGGGTCTCCCCTGTGTCTCTCCAGTGTCTCTCCAGTCTCCACATGTAAGTGTTTTTGCTGCATCGCCAGCTGTTCATTTATATCATTATATATTATGTTTTATATAACTCCTTGGCCTCCTCGAGATTCTGTGTGCACCACTGGGTTTACTCTCACTCCCTGAGCAAATCCTGACAGAAATGCTTGGTAACTGTTCATTATTGCACATGTATGTGTTCAGTGGTGGCTCATGCGGTATATACCAAAAAAAAGGTAGTCCCCGATTTACGAGATTTTCGTCTTACGAGATAGTCGTAGTAACGGAACTCGCTCGTAAGTCGAGGACACCCTGTATACCTAAAATGTAATAAGTTATATCAAAATAATAAAATATGTGCATTAGTTATGGATAAACAACAGCTTTGATGAGCAAATCATTTCTGATTTAAGTGTCATAAAAAGCCCTCCGGATCCTTTGGTTTGATTTCTGTAGAAAATTAAATATATCTGACTAAAAACAGCAATACCTGAGTCTCTTGAGCTGTTTGAGCTGAAGGTAAGAGCAGCTGCATGGTTGCATCATAACCTGCATCCCTGCACTCTTGATTCAAACCACTTTCACTTTGAACATCGTTAGTTCTCTTAAATGTTGTAAATATACAGCAAAACTCTAAGAAAACTCTACAAAGACTCAAACATACAGTCCCAATTTCAAATGAACATTGAAACTGTAATTCCTGTATACTTGTACAGACAAGTGCAGCTCTGTGTCTCAAAAAGTTGGGGACGGGGTGTTGAGTGAAAAGTAATTAAAAACAAAATGTAATGATTTGCAAATTTCATGAACATTCATCTTCAACAGAACACATTAAACATATTGGATGCTGAAACTAAGAAATTACTGTCTGTAGAGGACGTGTAGCAGGGGAGACCATTGTAGGAGATAAAAGTCTCATTCTGGTCTGACGGAGGATTCTGGCTGTTCAACAGTCCTGGTCTTAGCTGGATAGGAGTAGATGCTGTTCTGGGATCTGTAGATCATTTTCTGCTTTGATGGAACCTTTGTAGATGTCTGAGCTGTCCATGTCAGATGCACTAATGCAGTGTTTTTCAACCACTGTGCCTAGGCACACTAGTGTGCCGCGAGTGATCGTCAGGTGTGCCTTGGAAATTATCACACAAAAAAAACTTTCTACAACCTCTTTAAATTTAAGACCACATTGTTGTGGTACTGTTTGGGTGTATTTTTGAAGACATGTTAAGTTTGTTTATTTGTTTGTTTATTGTTTGCACAAAAAGAAACAACACACGTAAAAGAAAAGTTTTTAAAAAATGTGCAGGAGAGGTCATAAAAACCCTAATAGACCTTTTACCAGTTGACGTCATCGCGCATGCGCACTCGTATTTTTCCAGAATTTTCCGGAAGTCGGGGGTAATACTACTCTGGTCGCGGTGGTGATCCTAGCTCCGTACGGTGGTGATCCGTGGATGGTGGTGATCCAAGCTCCGTGGATTACGTTCCTACATTACATCTTGGATATGGGAAACAGACAAAACAGAGAACAACCTCCCGCAGCAGAATGCTACTGGACAGTTGCTAAGCTAGCAGCTAGCTAGGTCTACTACGAGACCTCGCTGTTCCTCAGTCCACTGCCTGTGTTGAAGTTTCAACCTGTTTCAACCTGCGACATGCAAAGAGATTCTTCCTTCAACCCCCCTGAAGAAATAACAGGTGAATAAAATAGCATAAAACATGCAGCTGTATAAAAATGAACAGACCACTGCACTGTTAGCTGTCATCATTTGAACTCTTTCTGCGTTGAAAAAATATACAGTAGTAGTTTCCACAAGACAAACATGTTTTATTAACATTATTTGAGGTCTGACTTTAAAAACATTTCAGCCATTTCTCTGTTTCTGTAAGTCATTCGCACAGTTTTNTCTCTCTCCAACAGCAGCTGTAGAAACGACAGAACACAGCCAATGTCACATGCCGTGGCGTCGATGTCTCTATCCCTGCACCACTGCTGAAAAGCTGCCCACTTAGACGCATAAAGCGTAGTAGTGGACGACGCGCGGGCGTCTTGAATTGTCCGGACCACGGCTGGGGTGAGGCCTAAATTTGTTAGGCGGCGCCGCTCAGCTTCCAGGCCCAAAGGCGTTGGCCTATTTCTGGGAAATGTCTGATCGCCCCTCCCGCTTGGAGGAGAGCATCCTCCCTCCATGGCAGCTGCAGAGGGCTGTCCACTACCAGCCGCTGCAGGTCTGGGAACCAGGGGGCATATTTGCGCTCTGGGGCCATGAGGATGAGAGATAATTTCTCTTCCCGGACTCGCTCCAGTACCCTTGAAATGAGAGGGACTGGTGGGAAAGCGTAAAGCCTCTTTTCTGACCACCAGCTGAGCGCAAAAGCGTCCACTCCCAGAGGGGGGTCGTCTTTGGGGTTCAGTGATCTCTGGAGTGCACACTTCCTGTTGTTTCGGGCTGCAAAGAGGTCTATTTCTGCACGACCGAATCTGGCCAAAAGCGTCCACTCCCAGAGGGGGGTCGTCTTTGGGGTTCAGTGAGCACCAGAGTGCACACTTCCTGTTGTTTCGGGCTGCAAAGAGGTCTATTTCTGCACGACCGAATCTGGCCCAAATCTGATTTATTATGTCTGAGTGGAGGGACCAGTCCCCCTGACGTGGTCCCCCCCTCGACATGATGTCTGCTCCCACGTTCAGCACCCCCGGGATGTACACTGCTCTCAATGAGAGCAGGTTCTGATGAGCCCAAAGCAGCAGTCGCCTGGCAACGTGCAGCAACTGAGCTGAGCGAGATCCCCCCTGACGATTGATGTACGAGGCTGCCACCTGGTTGTCGGTGTGCACTAGTACATGTTGCTGATGAACCAGAGGAAGAAAATGTCGTAAAACCTTCTGGACTGTCTTTAGCTCCAGAACGTTTATGTGGGGGAGAATGTGGCTTGGCCACCTCCCCCCCACCGATTGGGAGAGACACGTACCCCCCCATCCCATTAGAGAAGCGTCCGTGAACACTGGGATGTGAGACGTAGGTGTGATCATGGAGACACCCTCCTTCAGGATGCGGGTGTTTCCCCAGTAGCGTAGGTCTGACCCCACAGATGGGGGGACCAGCACCATCTTGCACTTTTGGCGTACTGGGTCCACGTGCAGGCTGGTAAACCAGCGCTGGGCCGATCTCATGTGTAATAAACCCAAATTTATCACCACGTGAGCGGCTGCCATCAGGCCCAGTAGACGCATAACTGCTGCCACCGTCACCACCTTCCCTGGTTGGACGCGCTTCAGCTGTGCTGTCAGATCGGCTGCCCTCTGCTCTGACAGGCGCGCTCTCATCGAGCGTGAGTCCAGTTCTACCCCCAGGTAAACAATGGACTGTGCTGGGATTACGGAGCTTTTTGTCCAGTTTACAGCAAAACCCAGGTCCAGCAGGTGTTCTGCTAGCACCTTGGTTTGGGCTGCAGCCTCCTCTCTTGACCTGCTCAAAATGAGCAGATCGTCTAAGTAAAAAAGAATCTGCATCCCTGCTGAGCGAAGTGGGCGGATCGCTGCTTCCACACACTTTGAAAAAGTTCTGGGCGCTAACGAGTAGCCGAAGACTAGCCTTTTGAACTCGAACTGGCTCCCCTGGAAGGAAAACCTGAGGTATTTCCTGTGTTGTGGGATGATGCTCACGTGCCAGTAAGCATCTTTCAGGTCGAGGGATGTGAACCAGTCCCCCTTGTGCACATTCTTCAGCAGCTGTTTTATTGTGAGCATGTGAAAACCTCTCACTGAAATCGATCTGTTGAACACCGACAAATCCAATACTGGTCTCGCCCCCCCTTTTTTCTTGGGCACGAGAAAATACCGAGAATAGAATCCCTTGTTCTGTTCTCCCTCCGCCACCTTGGAAATCACTCCCTTTGTCAGCATTTCCTGAATTTCTGACAGCAGGGAGGAGTTCTGTTTTGGGTCTGACAACAATGTTTCCAGTATGAAAGGTGGTGGTTTTGCAGCAAACTGGAGTGCATGTTATTGTCCTTGGATTTAGAGTTGCCACCCTCAGGCCTACACTCTGGACTTTTCTCTCCTCTCTCTGTCTTTTGACACATTTCCATCCTAGTGGTCTTCAACTAACAGTGGTACAATTTTTTACTGGTACCCTGTTTGTCAACTTGTGCCAGACACGTTGTTAACCTTGTATGTGTATTGGACAGACTCTCATGAGTCACTGGATGTACCGGTATGTCTACAGCTGAAGTCATCCCAATTCAAGATAGTCGACCACAACCAACTGGCAATGCCGACGCAAAAATGGCTATAACTCAGACAATTTTTAAGATTTAGAGATAAAATTAGGTGGTAAAGTGGCATTTAACTTAGTGAGCGAAGGAGCAGAAATGGCTCTTTGTATTGTAAATGTTGCAAACCTGTGCCCTAAGGAACACCAGCTCATTAATTTATTAAACTTTTTTATTTTTTAAATGTGCACGACTTGAGGAAAAAAAATACAAATATGTTCTATTTGATCAGCAAAACAAAGAAAAAATAATGAATTTTTAAAAATGGCGGCCCTTTTTTCCCCCTGTCATATCTAAATTTAATAAAATAGCTCTCAGGTGTGCTTTAAATCCGTCTCAGCCAATCAGAACAAAGAGCCCGGCTGCCTGGGTAGTAATGAGGCTATAAAAGCACCATGTGCCACATTTAGCCAACCTGTGGGGGAGGACGAGGAGCTTCATCTCGGCGGAAATAAACAAAATAAATTCTAATAAAACGTTGGCATCCTTTATTTATATGCATTGTAGCACTGTCTGTAAATGGTTTGAGCAGTGCAACAAGCTAGGCCCCCAAAAAAGAAGCAAATAACAGAGAAACTGCTGTTATAAATGTGTTTTCAGCAGCATCGATAAGCTATAATCGATTGGTTTGGATGGTTTTACCTCGCAGTCGTACAGGTCTGTTAGCTGGTCGATGATCCACTCCTCCAGGTTCAGCCTCTTCCTCAGCTCCTTGCGGTCGTATTTGACGGTGACACGTCCCTGCTTCCGAACCGGTGTCTCCGGCTCCTCCGTGGAGGTGCCGCCGGCCGGCGTCTGGAAATACACCCGGGCTTGAGGGCTCGTCTCCGGGCTCGTTACAGCTGCCATCGTGNCTCCCTATGGAGCCTGCAGGGAGGAGGGAGACAATTCAACTGACTCCTTCATCTTTAAAAACTGTGTTAGGATAGGCTAAGTGCTTGGTGACTGTCCAGTACTGTACATGTATTCATTTATTTAAAATAAAAAAAAGAATTTTTGACATACGAGCGCCCCCTAGGGACGGAACTCGCTCGTAAGTCGGGGACTACCTGTACGTGGAACGCCAGTTAAACATTTGATGAGGCGAAGCCCTGCTGGCCTGAGCGTGAGCAGGGCTCGCGTCACGTGACTCGATATGAAGCAGCGCGCTGTGGGACTGACCCCGCGTCGACTGCGTGGCACGAGGTGTAACAAACATGGCGTCAAACATGGCGTCTGGCTGTTTATTTAGCTTTTCGTGTTCCCTGCCGGACAGCGTCGAGGCTGAGCCGGCGTCATTTAATTTTAGCAGCGGGCGTTTTTTTTTTACCCGGTTCTGACTGAAAATTAGCAGGTTCACCAAACATGAAACATTTATTAATTGTTACCTTGTTTGAGCTATCCTCACTCGTGGCTAGCTTTTCTGTGGTGGGAAGCATGTGTGATCGTGCGGCTGTGGGGTTATACGGCCCGACAGACAAGCCCGAAACATGTGAGAAAACATTGTTAGAAACATTTTGCTCTTTATTTTCAACACACACACTCCCCGCAACGAGTCATTTCTGTTGAGGTGGCCGGCTGTAGGGGTTCTGCTGCTTCTGGCTGCCCCGGCCCTGATAGCCGCCTCGGGCTTGGTAGCCGCCACGGCCCTGATAGCCCCCTCGGGCCTGGTAGCCGCGGCCCCGTGGTGCGTGCTGCTCACCGTCCCACGGTCGCTGCTGCTGCTGCTTCTGCTGCTTTTGCTTGAAGGTCGGTTGCTGTGGTTGTCGCGAGCCCGCTGCAGCCGAGGGCTGTTTCTGGTCCCGGCGTTCTTTCCACCCGTCTGGTTGTCGAGATGGCGGGCGGGTGGCCATGAAGCTCCTCACCGTCTCAGCGACTTCGTCCTTCTTGTTGCACTTGTCGACGAGTTCTTTTAAGTTGGATCCGAAAAGTTCTTCTGATGACACGGGTCCTTCTAGAAGCTCCTTCTGGAGCCTGTCGGGCATGGAAGGTGCATGTTTCAGCCACGTGGTGCGGTGCACCATCTGTAGCGAGACCGCCACGCGCGACCAACACACCGTGGATGCAGCGCTGAGGTTCAAAATGACGTCTGCTGCCTTCCCTATCACACTCGCCAGCTCTTCGGGCAGGCTCGGGTCCTCTGCCAGCTTGGAGATCTGGTACGCGAGGAGGGCCGTGTTGTTGCTAGCCGCACCCGCCTGGGCCGCTAGCTGGTGCGCGCGGTTGGTTAGTTGAAGCACCGTCTGGTCGTGGCGCCCGCTGGGGATGGGCCTGTGGTCAGACCTCACGGTTTTCGCCCCGAACACCTCTGAGAGACTCTGCTCCAGAGGGGGCACCTTTGGGAAGGTCTTGTCCGTGAGCCCTTCCACCCTCGTGAGTCCCGCGTAGGTGGTCGCTGGAGCCTTGAATTTGGCGGGCGCCGCTGCCGCCTGATCCCAGAGTTCTGTCACCGCCGGGAAGCGAGGCCAGACTGGGTCTGGGCGTCGCTGCGACGTCGTGCCATACCTCAAGCCCGCCAGGTCATTTGGCCTGGGCGGAGAAGGGGTAGGCACCGACAGGCCCTTCAGCGCGGCCGCTCCTTGGATGATGGAGGGCAGGTCGTGCATCAAGGAGCCCATCGTTGGGAGAGGGGCGTCCGCCCGACGAGGCTGGGAGGGGACCTCAGAGTATTCGCTCATGTGGTCCTCGTCCGAAGCCTCGCTCTCCAAAAGAGAGGGAGCGGCCCCTTGGGCGCCGCTCGCTTCCCCTGGGTCCGTTGCGACCGCCTCGAGGTCGGCAGGTCTGTCCAGTGGTTTCCGGTCACGGAGAGCCCATTCGTCCTCTCCGATGGGGTTGAATAGCTCTGCCCGTCGTGCCCTCTCGCTCGTTGGTAGCTTGGCGCAGAAAGGGCAATCGTTGTCCGGGGCCGCGTGCTCAGCTCCCTGGCAACCCTCGCAGGTGTCGTGGCCGTCGAAGCTGAAAATCATTCCAACGCCGCAGGCTGGACAGAGCTTTGCCATCTTGATGAAAAAAGGTGATAACTTGATATAAATTGTAAAAAATTGTTAAAGGTTCTCATTCGGGCTGAATGAAGAAGAGATAGATTCACCTCGGTCGAGGGGTTTTATCGACCCGAGGGGTGGGCCCATCCGGTAGGTGGGCCTGGACTAAAAGGTTTTCAGTAGGCGCTGACGCGCGGGGGGGATTTCCAATAGGCGGAGCTAAAGGGCGAGCTATACGAAGTTAGAACATCAGCATACACACCAATAACAACTCTATACACATATAAAACCATATAAAATCATGGCGACGTTCCCCCTACGGATAGCCGCGATAAATGTTCGCCGAAACCCCCCCGCGGAACAGCTGTTCCCACCGGTGGGCGGACACAACGGTACTCACGTGTAGTGCCGGTAGCGCGCGGCCGCTTCCCGTTTCGGCTCGTTGTCATGGTACTGGTAGGCTACTAGGAGCTAACGCTAGCAACAACGGAGGTGGATGGAAACCGGAAGTGGCGGGTAGGTGTTGCATTTTGCCGGAAGTACGTCACGCCCCCCCGTGGCATATAGGCTATTCATGAACACACCAGTCGGCTCAGCTCACCTTTAAAGACCGTGTAAAGTGAAATTAAATTTGTGTTTTTAGTTTGTCACATGGCATAAATATGTGTTATTAATCACCCATATAAATCTGACTGATTAAAAACATTGTTTTCCTTATAAAATTAAGTGTCAAAAATCATGAAAAAACATGATTTTGCCTTGCCCTGGAACGCTAGGGGCGTGTCAGTGCGTGGGCGTGGTTTCAGCGCAGTACTGCGCCGTGTCCAGCCCCCTTCAGAGCTGAGCTGTGTGGGGAGGCATACGGGGGAAGCAGAGATCCACCTGCTCCGTTTTTATCTGAGTTCTGGCTTCCAGCAGCTTCTTTTTCCAAGAGTTACGCTGTTTTTAGTGCACTAACAACTCTGGTTATGTTTTTAAAGTTGAGGACACATAACTCCGCTGTTATAATCAGCGCTATTTTAGAAGATGAGCGGACTCGCGGTCCGACCCGGTCACATCGCATGCGGGGTCTGATCGCCTCTCACACACACACACGCGCGCGCGCGACCCGGTCACATCGCATGCGGGGTCTGATCGCCTCTCACACACACACACACGCGCGCGCGCGACCCGGTCACATCGCATGCGGGGTCTGATCGCCTCTCACACACACACACACACCGCGCGCGCGCGACCCGGTCACATCGCATGCGGGGTCTGATCGCCTCTCACACACACACACACACACGCGCGCGCGACCCGGTCACATGCATGCGGGGTCTGATCGCTCACACACACACACGCGCGCGCGCGCGGGGGGGGAGGGGGCGGAGGTGCGCGGAGGTGCAGGTGGCATGTGGTCGCTCCAGCAGCACGCCAGTACTGGAGGGAGACGGTCGGTAGCGAGTGAACGGCTCCACCGAAGAACGCATTTATACCATACCATACCATACCATTTTATTTATAAAGCACTTTAAACAGGAACAAGTCCACACCAAAGTGCTGGACAAACAAACACGCAACAGGCAACACAGACAATGAAGTACAACACGAAAAACATAAAAACATTGCAGATCATAAATCAAACGATCCAATACAAATCAGCTGGCATTGAAAGCAATGGAGTAGTAGTGAGTTTTTAACCGGGATTTGAAAACCGAGAGGGAGGGGGCCTGTTTGATGAGCAGCGGTAACTCGTTCCAGAGTCTTGGGCCTGCTACAGAGAACGCCCTGTCACCCCTGCGCTTAAGGCGAGTTTCTGGAACTATTAAGAGTACCTGATCCTCTGACCTCAAAGCACGTGGAGGGACATATGGGTGTATCAGATCCGAGAGATAGGCGGGGGCGAGGCTGTTCAGCGATTTGTAGACATACATGAGAATTTTGAATTGGATTCGAAGATGAACCATATTAAATTATAATGAATTATATGGTTGGAGCTGCAGGGGGTGGGGCTATACTAATGAGGACCGCGTGACGAAACGCGGTCACATTTAAACCACGCCTAAAAAATCCTGAAAGAGAAATATGTTTATACACAGTTTGATCTATAACTCCAAAATTAATTGAGCTACAATTTTGAGACTTTTTACTCATTTACAAGATTACAATTATGACATTTATAATGTTTATTGAAGAAAATGTTGAAATTCACTTTACACAGTCTTTAAGTGTTTATCTTCCAGTTAATTATTAATTTAATGACTTTGATATGGACAGATGGTAAATGGACTGTACTGGTTCTTTACAACAATCTGTGTCCTCATACAAACTCCACTAGTTCTCTACAAAGACTAATCAGAGCTTTTAGATCACATTCATACACTGATGGGACACACACTGGTTCAGTATCTTGCCCAGGGACACTTCAGTATGTGACTGCTGGTGGAATCAAACCCCCAGCTCTAGGCAAACAATGGTTAAAGTAGGAAGTGATAACGGATACTAAAGATCTTGACGGGATTTTAAACAATTAAGTTCAATGAAATGAGAACAGACATGTTTAATGTTTTAACTGTACTGTAGCTGGATTTTATTTACTTTTCATTTGATATGGTTGTCTCACCTGCTCTTTGTTTAAAACATTGCTTTAAGGACTAATCTGTATAAATAAAGGTCGCATGAATGAATAAAGAACTGCAGGAGTGCCATACTTTACATACAGTGTAAAAATAATTAAAGTGCACCTGTCAAACATGTTGGAGTCGATGGCCGCCCTCAGGACCCATCCCAGCAGCGGGACTCGAGTCCAGCCAGAGGCTTGATGTTCTTCAGGGGGATGCCCTTGCTGCCCCCCCGGGCCAGAACCAGAGCAGCTATGTGACCCCTGTGACCCTGTGACCGGCCTCCTGAGCTCCTTGCTTCCTCGTCGCCATAATTTCAAACTTTGTCTGAAAAGGGAGCAGGTGTTCTCTGTAGACCGAAAGTGGGCGTTTCTGGAGAATGGGCGTTTCTAAAGAGCAAACGCTGATTGGCTAACTGCTGGCTCTTTAGGTAAATTTAAATTACGTCAGCTCTTTTTTTTTTTTTTATCTGAAGGTTTCTAGGAAACATATCTGCTGTCAAACAAGAAGATTCTCTTGTAGGCTGCACCTGACACAGGTTGACATGAGTGTCTGGTCTCAATTAAAGATCATGAGTCCTGTGACGAGATAATGGCCCCAAACAAAAGCTAAAAACAAAATGTTCTCTTTAGACGTGCTCTTCTATGAGAGCTGATCTATGAAAGGAGCTGAAACATGGAGTAAAATTGACCCTTAAAATGTGAGACAGGAAGTTAACCAGTAAACAGAAATACCTGGTCCAGTTGCAGAAATCTTACAGAAACTGATAATCACTCATTGTGACTGATTTAAAAAAATGAACAAGAAAATGTGAAGTTAAAGGAAACATGACAAGAAAGTTTGTGCTCAATCATCCAGGTACCAAATCCAATAATTCTCAGTCGGGTCATCTGGACAGTTTCTTTTTTTATAGAAATTATAGAAATATAAAAAAGAAACTGTCCAGATGACTCGACTGATAATTATTGGGTTAAAGAAACATCCTTTGTCCCAAGGCCAGTTTAAGTATCATTATTATTTTGGTTATGTTATTTTTCTTTCTTTATGAATCGATTGTAACTATTTCCCCATTATTCAACAACCAAAACAGATTTAGCATCAGGGCAAAACAGATTTAGTTTTTTTAATAAAATGGCAAGGTACCGTATTTCCCGGCATATACGTCGCACCTTTTTTCCTAATTTGCATGCCCTGCAACTTATAGGGCGAAGCGACATATTTAAGGATTTTTTCCCCATATTTTTAGACCAATTTTTGGCTGAGATATGACTGTTTTTCATTTTGGCAAAAAATGGTGCAGTACCACTTTTGGCCGCTAGGATCCACCGACCATTCCCACCTCATGTGTCCGACGGCAGCCTCCTCTGGTCGAACTGACTGTTGCAGCCTGGCCTCCTGCTTTCTGGAGGTATGAACTACTGAACCACAGGACAGATTTTTATGAAACTTACAGAAAGTAATTACTGGATGGACATTTACAAATTGTTAGTTGTAAAAGATGTTTGAGCTGAAATTCGATGTTTTAGCACCGTAAATGTGTTAGCTGGTAGCTCCGTGTTGTAACGGGTAATATTTAGCAAAATAGCTCATGAACCACACGGCAGATTTTCATTAAACTTACAGAAAGTAATTACTGGGTGGACATTTACAAACTGTTAGCTGTAGGAGTTGTTTGAGCTAAAACTCGATTTATTTATCATTTATTTTCGCAGCGCGCGCGACTGTTTGGAAGACGTCAAAGCGAAACAATTTAAATCCAGCAGATTTGATAATAACGTGCATTTATTAAGGAAAGGTTAAGCTAAGACACATCTGTGTGGTTTGGTGCATGTACTGCATCCTGCCGCAAGAGCCTCCAGCGCATCGTGAGAGCAGCTGAGAAGATCGTCGGCACCTCCTTCCCCTCACTGCAGGACTTACACAGCAACCGCCTCACTCGGAAAGCCCACTGCATGGCAGGTGATCCCACACACCCACTACACAGCTGCTTCAGACTGCTGCCATCAGGAAGGAGACTGAGGAGTCTCCAGGCTCGAACCAGCAGACTGAGAGACAGCTCTGTTCATCAGGCAGTCAGGATGCTAAACACTCTGCCTGCTCTGCCTCCCCTCCCATTTGAACTGCCTTAACACAAAAAACTTTCTCACACATTACCACACAACACAAAGATTTTAACACTGGACTCTGTGTCATCAAACGGGTTATTCACTAAACTCTCGGTCATGTGCTCATTCAGTTTGCACTACTTCTCATATTTGCACTAATGTTTGTATTACATTACTGCCTATAGTCATACTACTGTTTACATTCACTGTTTACATATATTAATACTGTTTACATTTATTACTACTGTTTACATTTATTACTACTGTTTACATTTACACTACTTTTATATCTACACTACTGCTGATACATATACAGTATTCTCTGACCAGCCTTATTTAAGGATGCCCAATGTGCCTTACTGCATATGCCACTTTTGCCTCTATACCAACATCAACTACCTCATACATATACTGTGTACATTAACTCATATGCTGCTTTGCCACTCTTTGCAAATGTCAATGCTAGAACCTTCAGTTTATTTTATAGATATACTTTTTATACTTTTTTATACTACTATGCAAAAACTCAGGACAGTATTACACTTTTATTATTTCATTTTATGCTTATGTTTATTAAATGTTTCAGTGTTTTAGTGTTTAAATGGTTACTGTTGCACCGAGGGACTGAGAGAAACGCAATTTCAATCCTGTGTATGTCCTGTACATATTGCAGTTCTGACAATAAAGTTGACTTTGACTTTGATCTTTGCTATAATTTTCAGCAAACAAAAAATTGTTTTTACTGTGTTAATCTTGTTAAAGTCCTTCAGTGCAGCTCCTGTGTCAGCCATTTGCAACAGGGCAAACCTCCGGCCCACATTTCGGGTTGTCAACTGTGATGCGTAACATACGCGACGCGTCAGCGGTGACACATAATAGATGCGACTTATACGGCGGTGCGACATGTTTATGGATTTTTCCAATTTATTGGACATAATTGGACAATGCGACTTACAGGTCGGTGCGACTTATCGGCCAGAAAATACGGTATTAAATAACAAACATTTAGCCCTCCCCACTACACGTTTATCTTGCTCTTATTTGGAAATGTAACTGGAAGTTCTGTGTTGAGAGTAGCGGAAAGAGAAGTTATGGAGATGCCGCTAAGGTCGAACCTGAGACGCCACCAATTTCGAACTGGGGACGCCGCTAATGTCGAACCGGTTAGCACCATAGACATAATCTGCCAATAACACCTTGTTTTTAAACATAACATGCGGTTAACACAACGGCTTGTTATTTTCGTCCAGCCTTTTTTTATTTTGTCCAATCAGATGTGGCCCTCTGGATACGCCCATTTTTCTACCGCCCAATCAAATGTGGCTCTCCAGATACGCCCATTTTTCTATCATCCGATCAAATGTGGCCCCCCAGATACACCTTCTGAGAATGTTTTAGAGAGCAACAATAAGTACAGTAGTCTGACCAACAGCTCCCCTTGTGTGAATAGAGCAGCTCCGCTTCTCTCAAGCATCTTACCTTGACAGTTCTGAGCCCGACTCTTCTTCTTTGAATTCACTGTCTTCTTCATTGTTGTCCTCCTCCACATGTGAAGACCTCAAGGCACTTCCTCAGTCTGTTCATGGCGGCTGGATGTGGACTCCTGCCCCGGTACGACAGCCTGGTTAGCTCAACACTCAGCCCCATCACTCGCACCTACTCCAGTATCTCCATTGCCGCTGCCTTCGTGTGCTTCAATTCTTAGTTGTTTAATGAGAAGCCTTTTTTTAAATGAAAATAAATTGGACTCTTTTTTACATTTTTGATCACTGTCATTTTGACAAACTGGTGTTTTGATACGTGACAAACGTAACGTGATTACNCGTAAATGTGTTAGCTGGTAGCTCCGTGTTGTAACGGGTAATATTTAGCAAAATAGCTCATGAACCACACGGCAGATTTTCATTAAACTTACAGAAAGTAAGTAACTGGGTGGACATTTACAAACTGTTAGCTGTAGGAGTTGTTTGAGCTAAAACTCAATTTATTTATCATTTATTTTTGCAGCGCGCACGACTGTTTGGAAGACGTCAAAGCGAAACAATTTAAATCCAGCAGATTTGATAATTACATGCATTTATTAAGGAAAGGTTAAGCTAAGACACATCTTTGCTATAATTTTCAGCAAACAAATATTGTTTTTACTGTGTTAATCTTGTTAAAGTCCTTCAGTGCAGCTCCTGTGGCAGCCATTTGCAGCAGGGCAAACCTCCGGCCCACATTTCGGGTTGTCAACGGTGATGAGTAACATACGCGACGCGTCAGCGGTGACGCATAATAGATATCATGCGACTTATACGGCGGTGCAACATGTTTATGGATTTTTCCAATTTATTGGACATAATTGGACAATGCGACTTATAAGTCGGTGCAACTTATCGGCCAGAAAATACGGTATTAAATAACAAACATTTAGCCCTCCCCACTACACGTTTATCTTGCTCTTATTTGGAAATGTAACCGGAAGTTCTGTGTTGAGAGTAGCGGAAAGAGAAGTTATGGAGATGCCGCTAAGGTCGAACCTGAGACGCCACCAGTTTCGAATGGGGATGCTGCTAATGTCGAACCGGTTAGCACCATAGACATAATCTGCCAATAACGCCTTGTTTTTAAACATAACATGTCTGTGGTTAACACAACGGCTTGTTATTTTCGTCCAGCCTTTTTTTATTTTGTCCAATCAGATGTGGCCCTCTGGATACGCCCCATTTTTCTATCGCCCAGTCAAATGTGGCTCTCCAGATACACCTTCTGAGAATGTTTTAGAGAGCAACAATAAGTACAGTAGTCTGACCAACAGCTCCCCTTGTGTGAATAGAGCAGCTCCGCTTCTCTCAAGCATCACGGGCGGCCGTGGCGTAGTGGTAATGGCAGTCGTCCCCCAATCGGAAGGTTGGCGGTTCGAATCTTGGTTCCCCACACCATGTGTTGTTGTGTCCTTGGGCAAGACACTTAACCCCGAGTTGCTCCCGGTAGGACTGGAAAGCACCTTGCATGGTAGTCTGCCGCTACCGGTGTATGAATGTGTGTAGCATTCAATGTGTGTAGCGCTTTGAGATTTTCACTAATGAAAAGCGTGTTATAAATTGAATTCATTATTACAGGTAGTCCCCGATTTACGAGCGAGATCCGTTACAACGAGGCGCTCGTAAACCGGAAATCTCGTAATTTGGAACGGCCGCCACGCTTCTCGTAAGTCCGGAATTTCGCTCGTAAATTGGAACGGTTTTGCTAGCGCGACTACGAACACTCGTTTTTCATCGAAAAACTGCTTATGAGTGCATAAAAATGATCGGAAACGTGTGTCCACATGTTTAGCTAACGAACTGTGGTGAAAAAACACAGGAAAACTCAGTATTTTTTGCGTTTTTTCCAATAATTCGCCAGCTCGTAAGTCTGGAACCTCGTAGATCAGAGCGCTCGTAAATCGGGGACTACCTGTATTTATTATTATTATCTTACCTTGACAGTTCTGAGCCAGACTCTTCTTCTTTGAATTCACTGTCTTCTTCATTGTTGTCCTCCTCCACATGTGAAGACCTCAAGGCACTTCCTCAGTCTGTTCATGGCGGTTGGCTGTGGACTCCTGCCCCAGTACGACAGCCTGGTTAGCTCAACATTCAGCCCCATCACTCGCACCTACTCCAGTATCTCCATTGCCGCTGCCTTCGTGTGCTTCAATTCTTAGTTGTTTAATGAGAAGCCTTTTTTTAATGAAAATAAATTGGACTCTTTTTTAAATTTTTGATCACTGTCATTTTGACAAACTGGCGTTTTGATACGTGACAAACGTAACGTGATTACCCATCAAACATTTCTCTCGTTGTATTTTTAATAATCAAAATTTTATTAATGACCCACAACTGTCAAACTGATTTGCAATTTTTTTTTCTTCCATTTATAGATGGCCTCCCTTCACACCTTATAGCCATCCTCTCACTCCAATATGTATTTTTATTTATTTTTTATTTATATATATATATATATATTATATTTTTTTTTTTATTATTATTATTATTATTATTATTATTATTATTTATTTTTTTATTTTTTTTAAGAGAGAAAGAAAGAAAAGAGAGAGTAAGACAACAAAACAACAATTATCCACAAAAAGAGCACAAGGCAAACACACCGAACCTCCGTCCACAATCCTGCAAAGCACATGACAGAACACAGCAACGAAACATACATGCATAAAGACTGATAATATTCATGACCCTGCAGAAGATTTCTATAAAAACACATACCCATACCTACAAATATATATACAGTATACATACATATACATTTATATTCATTCATATACCCATCTACATATCTGCATATATCTACATATACATCCCTGCATCCATTTGTGTGTGGTTGTGAGCATGCATAAGTGAATAAGGTTCCTCCAATAGAACATTTAGTAGCGACTGTGAAGCATCAGAGACCCGTCCCCCCAAAGCCCGAGACAGACGAAGGGGCGATCAGAGCCCAAGACCCCAGGAAGGACCCCGAGCCCAGAGTCCCAAGGACCACCCGAACAGGACCCACTCGTCCACTCCCCAGATCCGACCAAGGGGAAGAACCGGGCGAACCCCACCAGCGACCACACACAATGACCCCCCGGGGTCAATTGCGACTGATTTGCAATTGAGTTGTGCTGTTTCATTATATCATTTGTTTTTAATTTAATTGCACATGACTGAACTATTAGGTGCAGAGATTTTTTTTAAGGGTAGAAAGTGGAAATGCTTACTTGAAGGTGCAGCTCTGATGTGATATTAAGAAGCTTGTAAGAGGCTGTTATGTTTAAAACTAGTGTTTATGTAATTATTTTCAGATTATCTAAAAAAGTTCAATCAGGTCCTCTGGACAGGTTAAAAAAACTCAGTGACTCAATGAGACTACCTGAATAAATAAAGGTTAAACTAGAAAGTTCCAGGAGAAACTTTGACGAGGACTGGACGAGACATTTATTTCACTTTGTGATCGTTTATACCTTTTTTTTCCCCTCTGGGAAAAGTTTACGCTTTTTATCGTTTCCTTTTTTCAGTTTTTGCATCTTACTTTACATTTTAATCATATACGTCTGTCTTCTTGTGATCATTTTATATTTTTTAGTGTTTTTGTCTATGTTTATCAGTGTGTCTGTTAGCAAAATATCAATAAGATTTACCTGACTAAATAAAGGTTGAATGAATCTCTTGAACTGCTAGATAGATTTAAAAGAAACTTACAGGAAATAACCACTGGATTCACATTTGCAGATGATTACGTTTTGGAGCCAACCCAATGCAAGATGGCTGCCAACGCTATTCAAACTTACCAAACACAAAAATTACTATAACCCAGTTAATTTTACATGTGTTAAGCTCAAAGTCAAAGTCAAAGTCAACTTTATTGTCAGAACTGCAATATGTACAGGACATACACAGGACCGAAATTGCGTTTCTCTCAGTCCCTCGGTGCAACAGTAACCATCTAAACACTAAACACTAAAACATTTAATAAACATAAGCATAAAATAGTAAAAGTGTAACACTGTCCTGAGTTTTTCATAATAGTATAAAAGTATGAAAATTTACACCAACACTGAAACACCAAACACCCCTGAAACACCAAACACCCAATGAACATAAGCATAAAATGAAATAATAAAAGTGTAATACTGTCCTGAGTTTTTACATAGTAGTATAAAAAGTATAAAAAGTATATCTATAAAATAAACTGAAGGTTCTAGCATTGACATTTGCAAAGAGTGGCACAGCAGCATATAAGTTAATGTACACAGTATATGTATGAGGTAGTTGATGTTGGTATAGAGGCAAAGTGGCATATGCAGTGAGGCACATAAGGCACATTTGGCATCCTTAGATAAGGCTAGTCAGAGCATGCTATATATGTATCTGCAGTAGTATAGATAAAAGTAGTGTAAATGTAAACAGTAGTAATAAATGTAAAGCAGTAGTAGTAAATGTAAACCGTATTAATAAATGTAAACAGTGAATGTAAACAGTAGTATGACTATAGGCAGTAATGTAATACAAACATTAGTGCAAATATGAGAAGTAGTGCAAACTGAATGAGTACATGACCGAGAGTTTAGTGAATAACCCGTTTGATGACACAGGGTCCAGTGTTAAAAACTTTGTGTTGAGTGGTAATGTGTGAGAAAGTTTTTTGTGTTAAGGCAGTTCAAATGGGAGGGGAGGCAGAGCAGGCAGAGTGTTTAGCATTCTGACTGCCTGATGAACAGAGCTGTCTCTCAGTCTGCTGGTACGAGCCTGGAGACTCCTCAGTCTCCTCCCTGATGGCAGCAGTCTAAAGCGGCTGTGTAGTGGGTGTGTGGGATCACCTGCCATGCAGTGGGCTTTCCGAGTGAGGCGTTTGCTGTGTAAGTCCTGCAGTGAGGGCAAGGAGGTGCCGACGATCTTCTCAGCTGCTTTCACGATGCGCTGGAGGCTCTTGCGGCATGATGCAGTGCATGCACCAAACCACACCGTGATGCAGCTGGTCAGGACACTTTCTATGGCACCCCTGTAGAAGGTGCACATGATGGGGGTTGAAGCTCCAGCCCTTTTCAGCTTGCGGAGAAAGTAGAGACGCTGGTGAGCCTTCTTGGCCAGTGCTGCAGTGTTCCTGCTCCAGGACAGGTCCTTTGAGACGTGCACTCCCAGGAACTTGGTGCTGTCTACTCTCTCCACTGCGGTGCTGTTGATGGTCAGAGGGGCATGTTGGGCATCCCTCTTCCTGAAGTCCACAACAATCTCCTTTGTCTTCTCCACGTTGAGAGTGAGATTGTTGTGTCCGCACCACAAGGCCAGGCGGCTCACCTCGTTCCTGTAGTCCGTCTCATCGTTGTTGCTGATGAGACCTACCACTGTTGTGTCGTCCGCAAACTTGATGAAGTGGTTGGAGCTGTACGATGGTGTGCAGTCGTGTGTTAGCAGGGTGAATAGAAGGGGGCTCAGCACACATCCTTGTGGGGCCCCTGTGTTCAATGTGATGGTGCTAGATGTGTTACTTCCGATCCGTACTGTCTGTGGTCTCCCGGTCAGGAAGTCTAGCAGCCAGTTACACATTGAGGTGTTCAGCCCCAGACTGTCCAGTTTATGGATGAGCTGTTGGGGGAGCTAAAGCTAAAGTTTAGTGTGTTACTAGCTGAGAGTCATCCACACATACTTCGAGTGTGACATTTTGTCTTTTTACATGAGATGGAGCACGACGTGATGGTCAAGGTTTTTACCAAAAAAGGCTGCAACGCCATCGTTTCTCATTATGAGATTATCTCAGTTTAAAGCTTGGTGGAAGATGAGCACTCTTTCAGGGATGAGCCTTTAAAAAATACAGTCTGTTTGTTTAAGACGTCGTCTCTGCTGTCAGTCAGCCTGGACGATGAAAAACGGTTATTGTGTCAAATGTGACGCAGCGGATCGTTGTGCTGCAGCAGGAGGGGTCAAAGGTCAGCCGATGACCGGACGAGTGATAGCTGGTATGTTATCTGGGTTGATAGAAGCTAACTCATCATCTGTACATCTGTGTAGTTTAGGTGATGTTGAGTAGCTCAGGTAGCCATCTTGAATTGGACTGAATCCAAAAAGTAACCAGTCAATGATACGAAGTAAGTTAGGAAAATGGATGATGGACTGTTGGATGGATCCAATCCAACTTTATTTATAAAGCACTTTAAAAACACCCATACAGGACAAAAGTGATGTGAAGTTAAAAAGCACAAAAAGGAACAAAATACAAGAATAATAAAAAAGACATTAACAGCTATGCAATAAAAACTGAAACAGTAAAAGGAGTATTAAATAACAATAATAAAATCAACATGTCACGTGGTGTCAAACGCCTTGGAAAAAAGATAAGTTTTAAGATGGGATTTAAAAACAGGCAGTGAGGAGGCCTGTCTGACGTTTCTGAGCTGCTATACAGCGAAGGCACGGTCACCTCATTAAGCTGACCTGAGAGCACGTGAGGGGTATAAGTTTAAGGCTTTAGCAGCTCGGAGACGTGGGGTGGGCGGGCCAAGACCATTGAGAGATTTAAAAGTAAATAAAATAACCTTAAAATGAGCCTAAAATGTACGGGTAACCAGTGAAGGGAGGCTAAGATGGGGGAAATGTGCTCGTATTTACATGTGCCAGTTAAAAGCAGCATTTTGCACCATCTGAAGACAGGCAATGGAGGAGCCACTAACCCCCACATAAAGAGCATTACAGTGATCCAGCCTAGTCACCAAGGCATGAATTACTGTTTCAAAGTGCTGACGTGAAAGAATGGGTTTTATTTTAGCTGCCGTAACTGGAAGCAGCTTCATTTGACAACTGACCTTATCTGACTGTCGAGCTTAAGATCCATTTTCACCCCAAGATTTGTAACGGTGGGCTTGATGAACTGGACCAAAAGTCACAGATCTACAGGAGTACCACCAAAAACCATCACTTCTGTCTTTTTCTCATTGAAATTGTAAAAGTTTAGAGCCATCCAGGCTTTTATGTCGTCAAGACACCTGAGCAATGGATTGACAGAGTGCAGATCTGTTTTTTTTTTTTTTTTTGAGAGGGACATATATCTAACCGTCATCGGCATAACAGTGGAAGGAAATACCATGGTTCCTAATGCTACATCCAGACCGAACGCCTTTTCAACGGCAAAAAAGCTCGACACGCACGCAAGTGGACGCACTGGACCCAGTGGTGTCCAAACCAGAACGTGAAATTGCGGCTGCGTTGCGGCGGCGGGGGGGGGGAGGAGCTTACCGGTGTACCGAGTTCCTCTCTGCACTCCGCCAGGCAAGGAGCTTTTTATTTTTGTCCCTGTAGAGCAGACTTGACTGGTCGTGAAGGACTTGTCGCGAACACACAGCTACAATGAGTTTCTCTTCCATAGTCCATGACTCCGCGGGTTTTTTCTGTGTCCCACAAACAATACGTCACATAGTTGCGCAATACCCCCGTCCCCTTGTTTCCGCGTCACATAGCGGACTCCCCCTTTCTCCTCCACCCGACTCTCCTGATTGGTCGGACACGCGTTCACGAGTTTGAACGGCGAAAATCTTCAGCATGGTGAATGCGTGGTTTGGAGGCTGACGCGGGTTCACGTGCACGAAAAACGCTTTCCAGCACGCTCAACACGCACGTGACGTGACGCCCGACGTCAAGAGACGCCTGGAGGCGCGTCCCCCATTGACTTTGCATGTAAACCGGACGCTCCTGCAGTTGAAAACGCGTTCGGTCTGGATTCACCATAAGTATTTGGAACAAAGTGGAAGCAGGTGAAGACAATATAGTAGTGGGCCCAGGACCAAGCCCTGGGGGACCCCACATGAGAGGCAAGCAGTGGAGGACACAAGGTCACCAAGACTGACACAAAAAGTTCAGTCTGTCAAGTATGACCTGAACCACTCCAGCGCTGCACCCCTGACACCCACCCACTGGTTCAAGCGGGAGATTAAAAGTTCATGGTCCACTGTGTCAAATGTGGGATGATGGACAGTTGGATGGATGGATGGTCTTACCAGATGTCTGAACCACCTCAACGGACTCCTCTGGATGTGGAGCAGCGATTCTATTCCGAGTCTCTCCTGGACTACTGAACTTCTCACCCAGTCTCAAAGGGAGGGTCCAGCTACCCTGCAGAGAGAACTCATCAACCGTTTGTACCCACGATCTTGTCCTTGCAGACACCACCCAGAGCTCGTGGCCAGGGGTGAGGGTAGGAACGTAGACCGACCGGTAAATAGAGACCTTCACTATAAAGGACCGGCACAGTCCACAATACTGCAGAAGCTGCACCCATCCATCTATCTCACACACGCCATTCTTCCCTCATTCATGAACAAAAACCCCAAATCTTGAAGGGCAGGTGGTGGGCTGGAGGAAGGCCTGCAGGCCTTTAATCAACCTCCAGACGTGCTCTGCTGCTGAGCAGCAAGCAACAACATTGAAAGTTTTTTTTTTTTTTTGTGTTTGCACATAGCCGAGGAGAGGAACACTCTCCGGCTGCAAAAACTTTCAAAAAAGGGTAAAAGCCAACTGTTATATGAACTATGTACAAAGGAACAGTTAGAACATTAGGAGGTGACCTCCCTTTACTTATCCAGGACTCCCAGAACTGAATGAGTCATAGAAAAAGTAGAAACATCCCGTAAATAAAAATGGGTGAAAGAACAGGGCGAGCTCCATGCTGCGGCCTGACAGATGTTGCTGACCGACATCCCACCATGGAGAGCTGTGGACGAAGCCATTGCTCGCTTCGAATGAGCTCACAGACACGCAGGAGGCTCCTTCCCTGCAGCTTTGTAAGCCTCTGTTATGGCTTCACAGAGCCAGTGAGAGAGGCGCTGAGAGGACAGAGCACGACCCGCTGAGTTGTCCCTATAATGGACAAACAGATTTTGAGAATGGCGCACACCCTCTGTGCGTGCCATATAACATCTGAGAGCCCTAACTGGGCACAGTAGATGTGACCTAGCTTCCTCCTCTGATGAATGAGGAGGGAGATGGAAACCACTCAGAGTTATTGTCCGTGACTTGAAACTGCTGGTGATCGACTTTGGGATAAAAGCCGGGTTAGGCCTCAAAGTTGCTGAGCTGCCATCAGGTTTAATTTGTAAACAAGAGGGAGCCACAGAAAGTGCACAGAGGTCACTGACCCTCTTTGCAGACGAGAGTGCCAACAGAAGTGCAGTTTTTATGGACAAAAACTTCATTGACACCTCCTGTAAAGGTTCAAAGGGGGCTTTGGTTAAAGCACCCAGAACTAATGCTAGATCCCACTGAGGGGTGATGTCACGCTTCACGGGTCTAAGGCGTCTAACGCCCCTCAGGAAACGTTTCATCAGTATATGATTGAATAA
>JBBPBX010016805.1:38548-47633 GCA_038048925.1 Garcialebias charrua | reverse complement strand
TAAAGCTTTATAAACCATTCCCACACTCTTGCAATGTTCTTAACATTGTTCCAAGATCTCTAAACGCTCTAAAGGTCACAGCGAAAGAGAGCAGACAGGCTGATTACTGAGCAGCAGAACAGTTCCCAAACCGGGAAATGTCCCGGCTTGGTTCGGGTCAGCTCGGTTCAGGTTAAGGCTCATTTCGTGTTGCACTTGATTAATAAAAAAATTTATATATAATTCCATACAACAACAATCCATCTGTTTATCTACACTATTTGTTAATCCAGTTCGAGAAAATTTTGGGTGTTTTATTTTTTACTGCATCAAAATAATTAAATGTAACACAGACAAAATAAATTTGTGGCTTTGTTACGACTGTCATCGTAAGTGTTTTGTGTGCATATGTGAAACTGTTAATTGTTTGTAAATTAGTGTCCAACCTAGATCTAGGTCAAACCTTTTCTCCTAGACTAGGAGTATGATTCTTGCTTGGGGTGTGAGATGTCATGGGTGCAAATCCCGGACGAGCCCCCAATTGTTACGCCAAATTTACACTACATGCGTTCCGTCTCCGCCCCGCTCCGGTCCGACCTCCGCAGCAAATACGCACCCATTATAATCAATGAGAGAATTTACACTGGCTCCGCACTGCGGCGGCGAGCTGCGCCGAGCGGACGGCAGTCCGTCAAAATTAGAAATTTTTCTATTTCTGCCGGACGCCGGAGCTGTGCCGGAGTCAACTTTTGAAGATTACGTCGCACCAACAGGAAAAGGAACGAGCACAACTTCCGTATTTACAAAATAAAATCACCACGGGCGGACTTAATCCTAGCTCTATACGGATTTATTTGTACAAAAATGCTGTCAAACTATCATTTATGACTACGCCTACAAACGCAATACAAGAAATAAATAAATAAATAAAGTATTTTATTCTGAAATGTAATACATCACTTCCTGTTGCTCAAACCATGTCCTGTCGCTCATTTACGAGAGAAGATCAAGGCAGCAGTCTCTACTGTTGTTCTCCTTCTTCCACCGAATGAATTGTTTTGTTCTGACTTCATTATTTATCACTTGATTTATCGCGCGATCTCGCAATTCCCGCGCATGCGTCTCGGAGCAGCGCATCCAGGCGGACCTGAGCTGAGCGGAGGAAGTGTAAACTGGACAGTGAGACGCTCAGCTGCGACCTGCGGAGCGGAGCGGGGCGGAGCCGGACCGCATGTAGTGTAAATTTGGCGTTACAACCTGGCAGGACAACAGTCGCTGGGATGTAATTAAATATGGGCGATTCCACATTCTGCACCACTCAAGCAGCCACAGAGTCAAGGGTATATGTTAGAACAATGATTTTATTTTGAAATTGTAGATTGTTACAAATAAATAAAAATAAGCTACCGAAAAAAGAGATAAAGGTCTTAAAAATAAAGTGGCAGCTCACTCTTCACAAAACTATTTATAACTAATTGATCTGACATTAAGCGAGTGACACCAGGTCAGTTGTGGCTGGATGGGGAGAGCAGAGTGACTGGAAGCTGACATCATCACTTCTGCAGCTCCTCTTTTGCAGCACCTATCGTCAGGCAGCCACTCCCCGTTTAGCACTTCTTTGTTATCCTCCAATCACAGCAGTTTATCTGGACAATACTTTACTCACAATTAACAGTTTCATACTGGTTTTGTGCATACACAAAACTTACAACAGTCGTATTAGGCTTATTTTCATTTGTAAGGTCTTCTGTGGGTTAAATATGTTAGGACATTTGACAGTGAGAGGATGACTTTTGGAAAACCAGTAAAACATTTTTTCTCAGCTTCCAGAAGTCCTACATTCAACAGAAACTAAACTTTGTTTAAAGTAGATTCAATCGGATTGATGTACGGTAATCTAACAAGATTGGTCCAAGATGTTAAGTAGTGTTAATGTGTTCTGTAAAGAATATAAAACTTTCAGCTGTTGCCCCACTGCAGAAGCAGCCGATGGCTCCGGGTATTTGGATACACAGGTAGGAAGTGTCATCCCTGTCACTCTGGAAAAAAAAATTCAGTATGTTTGAATGATAGAGATTTTTTAATAAGTTTATTCTAATCAAAATAAGAAACAGCACAAAAACCAACCACTTTTCTTTATTTAGAATGTATCAACTCCAAGATAAATCATCACCCTGTCTTTATGATGATGTGGTAAGGTAATAAAGGCAAAGATGGAGGAGGATGCTAACCTCCTGGGATGAGAATGATTTCTATTTCAACCTAAATAAATTCTCCGTATTGTGACTCTGTGGGAGTCAGGAGGGAAAAGGGGAAAAATAGAAACGAGTCATTTTACCAACTGGCTTTCATCTCATAAATAATGGATGTGTGTTCATGCTCACTTAGAAGAGTAAACCTCAAAGAATGATTAGTGTTTTCATCACATACTGTACAGTATCTTTTGAAGCAAGACCACTACTCTTTAAGTGGTTGATAGTATTTTCAGTAGTTGTGAGAGAGAAATAAATTGTTTAAAAATTATAACAGGAATACAGAGTGTGATTATTGAATTAAGCTACAGTTTAGGACTCTACTGTCTGGCTTACTGTATAAAAATGTGCAGAAAAAATAGATTACTGTCAACCACTATCCAGTGGCTCATGATTTTTTTGCTAACACACATGGTTCACCAGGGCTTACCAGTAATCTGTAAACGGATCCATGCCATAATGCAAATACATGTAGTGGGCAAGCCTGTGTGGATGGGAGGGGGTCATGGTGTCCTCCCCGAGAACATTTTGAATAAAGTAGATGTGTTTTCCTGCATTGTGATGTATTTTAATGGGTTGATAAACCCTCCGCTTCTGTCAAGCATCCTACGCCACCCACCACTTGATGGTTCTGAGCCCGACTCTTCTCTGCTGAATTCACTGTCCTGCTCATTGTTGTTGGACTCCACATGTGAAATCTCCAGGCACCTCCTCCGTCTGTTCATGGTGGCTGCCTGTGGCCTCCTGCCTGCTTACGACCACCTGGTTGGCTCAGCAGTCACCCACACCACTCTTTTGGGGGCAGATATATTTTTAAGGGTAGAAGCAGTTTCTGACGGCATAATTTTCAGCCCATAGGGCAGCTCATATGTGATACTAAGCCACTCGTACGTGGCTGTTGTGTTTAAAATTAGTGTTTACGTAATTATTTTCAGTTTACATATCCAATATAAGTTTTATTCATTTAAGGCAGTCAAATTTGTTCATAAATTTATTATTAGTAAGCTGAGAGTTATCAGATCCAAGCAAACATTCACCGGTACACAATCTAAAATAAGAGCATTCCCTGATCCTGTTCCAGCAGGATCCGGCTCAAATTAAGCCCTGTTGTTGACTCACTGTTAATGGTTAATGGTAAACTTTTAAGAACAGATCTTATGTAATCAGTTAGAACTTGCTGTTTAGATTATGTATACCTTTCTGTTGGATAAAAATACTTTATCTCACTTACTCAAAACGAGCCACACGACAGCAGGAGAAGATTTGTAACCGGTATTTACTTGCAAGGACAGAATTTCAGAACAGGTTAAACAGATATACAGGAAGTACACACATGAAGACCAGTAACGAGACTCGGCCACAGGCAGTGTGTGACGCTTGTTTTTATACTCTTATCAGTTAAATCGAGCTCACAGATTCGGAGGCGTCCTTGGAGCGCGCATGCTGCAGTCTCACCCACCTCATTGAGCTTTCTCTTCCAACCCAAACATGTGATTCATGGGCAGAATTAAGATTCTCGGCTGTAGTAGTTAAAAACATCATTGAACTTTGACCAAAAATTCCCTAACACTTTCAACTAAAAAACACATTAACTCTGAGCTCAATTTTTGTCAAATTTACTGAATTACGGACATTTTTGTGTTGGCTAAAATAGATTGGCTGTGGTGGCCATCTTGAATTAGATCGACCTCAAAAGATACCGTAATCAGTTGTAGATGTATTGGTTTTTGATTCTGTAAGTTTTATCAATAATCACTCTCACTTGTGAAATGTTTTTGCCAACACATTAGACAAAAATAAAACACACAAACATGCACAGACAAACACACAAACAATAATATGATTGCACTTTCAGCTTCCACAGTGGGCAATATTGCAATTCCAATATATTGGAATTATTAGAATTGGAATTATTATTATTAGAATTGGAATTATTATTATTTATTGGAATATATTCCAATAAAAGATTTATATAAATATTTTATTGTCTATTTGTTCCACACCTTGGAGCAAAGAGAGGAAACAGGAAATGTCCTGCATTTGTCTGTCCATGTTGTGCGCATGATAATTAAAAGCTTTAAGTATAGAGTGTGTGGCTGCTTCTCACAGTAAGAAAGGTCACTATGAAACTTTGGGTTGCCACATCAAAATCCAAGATGGCCACCACCAAATACATACATGTAAACTGCACACCCCTATCATTTGAGGAAACATGTTTTCTAGTTTTTATATTGCTTATAGTTTCCTTAAATGATTGGGGTGGCTAAAGATTAATCAATAGGGGACAAGGTCACCAGTGGCCACCCTGGCTTCACCTTTGCTCCTGTAGTGGATAACATTTCTCCCCACTCTCCAGGATCCACCACTCTCGATATTTACCAAAACTCTCTTTAATGATTTTGACTGAATGTTTGAGGAGATTTAGGGTTTTTACCTGCTTTAGATGTCCAGAAACATTTATCTACAATAATTACTGATACTAAAGCATATTTGAGCATGATGGTTTTTGTTTAGGGGGTCTGTGTGCTGCCCATGTAATAGAAGACACGTTTATATAATGTTTAATAAATTAATGAATTTATGTGCGCTTGAATTATCCACTTTGAATGAAGTGTTCTCAACATCACCAAGTTTCTAGATTGTTACCTGAAGCCCCCCAAGCAGTCTTTACATCACAAACAGAAGAGAAGTTAATGAGATTATTGAGAAATTATTCCTCCAAAGCATTCATGTTACTGTCCTCAGTCTTAGCATGATAAAAATATGAAACTGAGAAGCAAAATCTGCATACACTGTTTTTATACACTCCTCCAACAATGACACACTTTGTTTGAACAAACTGAATTAAAGACAAATTGATTTTTAAAATGTTTTATCCTGAAGTCGTTTTGCTGAGGAGAAATAAAACAAGCATCGGAGGAGCTCTGTGGTCAAAACTAAAAAGCGCAGACTTTAAGTTTTTATTAAAAAGATAGCTGCTTGAAAGAGAATTCAATGCAGGTAAATTCTCAAATTTCTTTCCGAATGCAGAATAAATTTCATAACAAGTATTATTATAGTCACACCTAATGTGCTCCACACAATCATAAATCTCATGTTCCTGTTAGATTAATTTTTAACACAATACAATCCAAATCTGATGTTCCAGTTTTTAATCCCTTTTCATTGTTTCTTTCAGGTGATGCTCGTGCTGTAATCCATTTATTACACTCTTTCAAAGCCCCTGTGTCTTATATCCTTACAGATGATCTAAAGATATGGGCTGGGGTTAATCTCTGCAGTGCTGTGCTTTGCTGCAGTTTAGTCATGGTAGACCAGCTCACGTACCTTCCCAGAGCAAGAGAGAGAGACTGGAGAGAGAGAGAGAGAGAGAGAGAGAGAGAGAGAGAGAGAGAGTAAAAGAATGCAGCTTTTACACACCTCCTCTCTGTGCTTCCATCCATCTGTTTTCACACATACTGCTTGAAATCATCCGTGGGTGTTTTCCTGCATCCCAGTTAGCATTTCAGGTGTTTGTAAACTGTGTGCAGCTGAACACATGATGCATGTACGTGAAGAAGAAAGATCTGTGAGCAGTGTCTGTCTTTTCACACTTATCATCCTAACAGTTGAATAAAGTTAAAACTTCATGGAGTTGTTTCTTTAGCACAGGGAATTGTCGTTACCTTACCGGCAGCAGGGAGACACCTAGTGCCCTTAAAATACATGATTACAAACACTTTATTTGACTTTATTTGTAACTGTCTGGAATAAAATCTTCCAGTTTGATATTTGTTAGCAGAGCAGTAATTTAATTCTACTAATCATGACAAGAACCTGGTTTTTGGATTTGACAATTCAGCCAGACCACTAGAATGGTTAAACAGTTTATTGTTTTGCAGCTGCTGGTGGAAGTCTGGACAATATAGTTAGTAGGCTGTATGTTTCGAGAAGCTTGCTTGAAAGCAGAAAACAGCCACTAACCTTCTTTGGCAGGTGAGGTGGGAGCTACATGTGTCTTGTGATTTCTTGTATAAAGTTTAATATAAAAATCAACAAAAACATCAGAGCCCTTCATTTTGGTTGGATAAGGACATCCCTTATCATTGATGGATGGCCTGGGGAAAGGCTGCAATTAAATCCAGTTCCCCTTCTGCATTACTCTACTCTCAGTTGCCATTTAAACAACCAGTACAGTATTAATCTACACTTCTAACCCAGTTGTGATCTGGGCTGTTAAGATTTGGAATCAGTTCAGGAGGGCATTTATCTCTACAGAGTTACTGTTTTTGGCACCTGTGTCAAATAATCATATGGTTACTTCCTCAGTAGCTGATACATCCTTTGACACCTGGGTCTTGGGAGGGGTGCGTTCACTGTGTGCTCTTCATATTGATTATAGAATTGCCTCCTTTGAACAGCTGGTACAGAAGTTCAACATTCACAAATCAGTTTTTTTTAGATATCTGCAGTTGAGACATTTTGTGAAATCTAATGCTCACTGTTTTCCTTTGTACCCCTCTAAAATTTATCTTTAATAATAATAAACCAAAAAGGCTGACTTAGTAGCAACTTACAAAAACAGGGATCAGGACAGGCTGGCAGGACAAGACAGGGTAGACCCAACTACGACACGACAAAGGACAAGACTCACAGACAGACTTATATACACAGACAATACAGGATGTGATTACAAACAGCTGGGAAAAGAAGGAGCAACAAATCAAGACTAATGAGACACACTAGGAGTACAGACAAGGAAGACCCACAAGATGGTGCAATCCTTACAGTACCTCACCTCAAGGACGGTCCCTGGCATCCCCAAAATGCCCACCCCAAAAGACTCAGGTGGGAGGATGGAGGAACTGAAAGGATGGAGGGCCCAAAGAAGACAAGAGGACAAAACAACACCAGGAAACAAACTAAACACAAACTGAAAACACAAAAATGTCTGGGCAGTCAGGGGACCGAACCAAGAAAGGTCATAATTCCGGCAGGTAGCCGGGAGGCTGTCCATCATGCCGGAACGGGTCAGGCAGGCGGCCGGCCACCAGGCCGGACCAAGTCAGGCGGACGGCCTGGAGGCTGACCATCAGGTAGGAACAAGACAGGCGGGCGACCTGGAGGCCATCCAACAGGCTGAAGCATGTTGGGCAGGTGGCCGGGAGGCCGTCCATCAGGCTGAAGCTGGTTGGGCGGGCAGCCAGGAGGTCATACATTAGGCTGAAGCAGGTTGGGCGGGTGGCCGAGAGGCCGTCCAGGCAGGATCGGGTCCGACGAGCAGTCAGGAGAGCATTCATCAGGTCGAGGCTGGTCAGGCTATTCAGCAGGCCGTTCAGGGAGAGACAGATCAGTCAGGTGGCCAGGAGGCCGTTCAGGCAGGATCGGATCAGATGGGTGGCCGGGGGACCATTCATCTGGACAGGGCCGATCAGGTCATCAGGCTCTTCAGGTAGGAACAGGTCCGGGACAAGAGTTTCAGGTGGGCCGGGGACGAGAGTCTCAGGCGGGCCTTAGACTAAGACCTCAGGCGGGCTAGGGACGAAGACCTCAGGTGGGCCAGGATCTTCTGCGGTAGACATAGGATCTTCTGTAGCAGACAAAGGATCTTCTGCGGTAGACATGATTTTCTGTGGTAGACTCAGGATCTTCAGCAGTCGGGACGATAGTAAAGATCTCAGGCGGGCTGGAAGCGAAGACCTTGGTTGAGGCGAGGACCCCTCAGCAGGCTCAGGATCTGCAGGCTGAGGCATGGATCCAGGGGCGAGGACCTCGGCCGATGGGTCGGCGATAAGGAGCTCAGCAGAGGTAGAGTTTTCTGTGGACAGATCCCCTGGGACCAGATCTTCTGCGGCAAAACAGACAGGTGAAGAGTCAGTCTGGACTCCTACGTCTGCGCAGGCAGGAATGGAGTCTGTCTGGACCCCCATGGCTGAGCAGGCTGGAGAGGAGTCAGTCTGGGTCCCCTCAGCAGGTTTGTGACCCTCATGCTAAGGCGTGGACCACCCTGCAGTCTCTAGGCTGTCTGCTGCAGGTTCAGGGCTGTCTGCTGCTGCTGCTGCAGGTTCAGTGCTGGCTGTTGCTGCAGGTTAAGGGCTGGCTGCTGCTGCTTCTGTAGGTTTAGGGCTGGCTGCTGCAGGTTCAGGACTGGCTGCTGCAGGTTCTGGAGGTTGTGGGCCGGCTGCAGGCTCTAGACGTTGTGGGCTGGCAGCAAGTTCATAGCTGGCTGCAGGTTCAGGAGGTTCTGGGTTGGCTACAGGTTCTGGAGATTCTGGGGCTGCAGGTTCTGTAATTTCTAGGGGTGAAGGTTCTGGAGACTCTGGAGGTGCAGGTTCTGGAGATTGGACAGGGTCTCTGGAACCCTTCTGCCATCAAACTGTCTACGTGGGTGGCAGTTTGGGTCAGGTCCAGGATCCGGTCGAGTGTAGAGAGCTGAGCATGCGGGTGGTGTCAGTGGTGTAGGCGGTTCTGGGTCTGGTTCAAAAACAGGGAAGTGATGCTTTGGTGGAGGACTACGACCGGAGGCATATGGTTGGATTAGCGGCTCCAGCCAATGCTCTTCCTCCAGTACCTCGTCCAAAATGTCCTCCATATCAGTAGAGTCAATTAGTCCAGGGAGAAAAATATATTTGTCCAACATGTTTTTTGTAGCCACCCACCTTTCAGAGTCAGTCAGAGTCAGAGTACTTTTATTAACATTGCACAAGTTTTCACCAGTACAGCGTGAATATGTACGCACAGTCATCCGGAAGGGGGGTGAGTATGTGAAGCTGCTGCTTATTCAGACCACATGAGACATCATATCACATTATGTTCTTTAGCGCGGCCTCTCCCATCCGTATCTGGATGAAGGTCAAAGGTGTGAAAAACAAGGA
>JBBPBX010016805.1:13548-33548 GCA_038048925.1 Garcialebias charrua | reverse complement strand
TACAACAAATGTTTTAAATCAAAATCCTCAGAGTCGTTGTAGGCATATCAAACTCATCTCAAACCCTTCTCGCTGCTATTCTTTATTTGAAAAGTGTACCTCAGGTGATCAGATTAAATGTGGGGGCAGCCACCAAGATGCCGGTAACAAAGTGAGCCCTGGGCAGGTATAATGTATGTGCAGGTGGGTATGTGCACGGTCTAGAATACAGTTTTGCAAGCCATGCACAAAAATACGTTCGTATTTTCAAAAAAACTGAATGCACCAAACACTACGTGAAACTCGCTGGTCACAAACATTTGAAATCCAGTGCATCTGCTACGGAAAATTTACTTCTTCTTTTTTTGCGCATTATTGTCAATTTTATGTCTCCAACTATTCTCCACCAATCACTGTCCAGTAAGGTACTGCCTTAAGGTGGTTCACTTGAAAAAAAAAACAGTTTTTTGTTGTCAGAAAAGCTTTTGCTTATCCCAATTGTGCTGAATCTGTTGGCTGTTATTTAGCTAAATGACCACCACATACCATAATTTCCAGACTATAAGCCACTCTTTGAACACAGCAGCTTATACAATGCTGCTGCTAATTTATGGATTAAAGAAAAAAAGTTTTTTTGACGGGCTAACGAACTTCATGGCGCCAAAACAATTAGCCTCGTCGCACCAGAGCGCTCGTTACAAAACGTTGTCTCCCCACCCCCGTTCTCACCTCCCCTCCCTGTTGTTGTACCCTCAACACAACAAAGTTTTTGCAGCCACTCAAAATAAGTGTGAATCGTGCATTGATGTGGCACTTGGAGCTCAGTGGGAGGCTTGGATAACAAGTGGCAAGAAATTGATTACAAAACTGGCTGCATAGGCAGAGCAACTTTTGCTCATATCTGTCAATGGACCCTGAAAAAAACTTTTGGTTTAAATATTTTATGTTTCACCATAGACACCCCTGACTTATAAACAAGTGCGGCCTATATATGTACAAAATTATTATTATTATAATTTAGTGTGCGTGGCTTACCGGTATATTTGGGTGCGTTCAGTAGTCCGGAAATTACGGTATATCAACATGATGCTCAGCGCTGCCAAGTCTTTATCTCCATGTTGAGTGGGATTTTTTTCATACTCCACTTTTACCTCTGGTACCAAACTGTAAATAAACAAAGCAATGGTCATTAAAATATCTCTTTTTCCTCCTGGTTTGTCATAAAACTTCGCTGTTCTGTCCTGACTCTACGGCTGTGTCTCAATTCAGGGGCTGCATCCTCATGAGTGCGCATTTGTCGGCCGCATACGTCATTGCCCCGCGCGGAGGACTGTCCCAATTCGAAGACTCCTCCTCATGCGGCCGAGGAATGCGGCCTACTTCCTGTCGAAATCTGAGGATGCATTCGTGAATCCTTCCAGACGGAGGCTATCCCAGAATTCATAGCGCCAGCAGAGATTTCGCGGGGGGGGGGGACTTTCTGCGTGCAGAGTCGGGGCTGCTGTGTGTTGTTGAGTCATCAGCTCGTTTTAACAACAACCTCAGCGCGAATATTCATTCAACCTTTATTTAGTCATCTCAAACAACCTCAGCTCGAATATATCTCATTAAAATTTAACTACAGAAACGACAAAAAAAATTGTGTTAGCTGAATATACAGTATATTAGTGTTTCTGAGTTTACTGTTTTTGAAGAACTGATTACAAATCAGATTATTTTACACGTGCGTAGCAAGGATTTTCTGAGGGGCAATCTTTTAAAACCCAGAGTGGACCTACAAAATGCAAGTTGTCCAGTAGCTCAGTTGGTAAATCAACCTGCGATTGGTGCAGAGATGCTTTTCTCGAAGCTGGTTCGAATCTCACTCGGTACGGTTAAAACTTATTTTACGTTTGTCTTTTATTGGATAAAAAAAAAGAAGGAGTTTCACAAACTCCTTCCTTTTAATCTCAGTCCTCATTTTTTATCCAATAAAAGACAAACGTAAAATAAGTTTTAACCGTACCGAGTGAGATTCGAACCAGCTTCGAGAAAAGTATCTCTGCACCAATCGCAGGTTGATTTACCAACTGTGCTACTGGACAAGTTGCATTTCGTAGGTCCACTCTGGGTTTTAACAGATCGCCATTTATAAGCTGATTTGTAATCAGTTCTTAACAAACAGTAAACTCAGAAACACTAATATATATACATGTATTCAGATAAATAATATATTTTAGCGGCGTCCCTTCTCTTTCCACACACACCAAGCGGCACACAAGAACTTCCCACCCACTTCAAGAGAACGCCCCACCCACTTCAATGCCGGCAAACCTGAAGGCTAGACCGTCCCATTTCAGCAGTTTCGCTCAGCCCACCCGGCCTTGTGAGTGCGTGGCCTACTCGGCCCAGCTAGGCTGGGTCCTCATGAGGATGCAGCCCCTGAATTGAGACACAGCCATCATGTAGCGTCAGACTCGTTTTTTATGCTGTCTTTTCAGATGGAAATTTGTTTGCCATTGCATGTAAAAATAAAGTTGTGGTGAGTCTAAAATCAAAACTCACTGTTTTAATTTATTGCGATTAAACCTGCGGTTATTCACCTGAGCTGAACCATCAGTGTTCACAGGAAAGTGTCACAATTTTTCCAAGAAAATACGATATCTCTTTTAAGGGAGTCACAATTACACTTCCTGTTGTAACAGACAAGCCATTACAGTATACCGTAGTTTGATATTCTCTGGAAGCAGTTGCTTTTTATAGGCTATTCTTGACTCGTTACGCCTCTGCATGATGTCTGAAATGCACTTACAGTTTAATAGAATCATTAATAAGCCTGTTATACCGATTACCGATTCAATCGCTGCCTGCAACCTTATTGATTCATTAGTTTGTTTGGAAGTTGGACGTAATACCTGGGTTCTTCAAGAGATGGTAGGAATATGACATTGATGAGATCTGTGCATGAAGACCTTGGAAAACATGAGGCTATTTCAGGCTCAACCTTTGTAATTTACATAGCAAAACCACAAGCAAGGAAGAAATTATATTTTCTTTGGTAAATTACTGTAAATAAATAAAATGTCAAGAGTCTTGTGACTTTTTTAGTTCTCCGTAGTTTCCTGTTTTGGAGGGGGGAGGGGAATCCAGGCTCCCTGAGTGATGCTATTGTATATTTTTTTATTTGAAATGGGGAATTTATGGTTAAACATTTTCTAATTTACACATCCAACAGACATGGAGCAACTTTATCTTTCCTTCTGGGTCCAGTTGTACCCGCCTGATGAAATCTAGTTATGGTTAAGTCTCTGGCCACTCCTGAGGAAGAAATTTAGACTTTGCAGCTGCTCAGAACCTACTGTACTTCCTAGCTTTGTTGTTTTGAGCTATTTTACCTTGGTGCTTGTTGTTACTTTAGGTGATGCTGTTGACCGTCAGAAGGTAACAGCTAAAAGAAGCCAAAATGTTACAAAGAGCTGAAGGGGGGGGGTTCAGAACAACATGGTAATTCATTGTATATTTGTCACTGTAAAGCACAGCTTATTCTTCATTAACACAACAGACAGTTTTCAATTACAAATGACAAGATAAATTAAACTGGAAAAGGTGGAATGCTTCCATTGGGTAGAGAAGGTCTTTGCTTCAGGCTGAGGTTTTCAAAGCTTTGTTCACAAGTGATGGTAGGATGGAGCGGGAGATGGATCCACTTTGTGAGGCTTAGGCACAGCATCTCTATGATCAACCTCAAAATAATTTATTTATCAGTAACAATAGACCTATTTTCAGTGTTGGCCAAAAGGGAACACCATCTCTTGCTTTTTTTAATGTGAAATCCCTGATCGTAACCTTATTATTAATGCGTTTTTGTTAGAGGTGTGGCATCAGCAGTGGAGAGAAGTTCACTTTGTGTCTGCCACGTGAGCAGCAGTCAGCAGCACTTTGAACTTACACAGACTAACTTGGATAAGGGGGCACACGCCAATTATGTCCCTATTCAGGTTAAGCTGTTTAGATGCACCTGTTTTCCCAGGGATCGAACATTCTTGGCACCTTGAATAAACCTATTAACCATCCATGTGTGCTGTTTTGCACACAGATGGAAGAGAAGGCAATTAACACTCCCCATATCTGCTCAGCTCAAGTTGTAAACTGCTCTATTGGCAGAAATCTGGAAAATATTCATAAACCGGCTTTTATTAGTGTAGAACTAAAAGCCCTGTTTTGTATTTAGAATCCTATAATCCATCTATTACCTTTACCCGCTTCTTCCTTTTTGGGTTGTGGGAGTCACTGGTGCCCATATCCAACAGTCACTGTGCGAGAGGCGGGGGACACCCTGGACAGGTCTCCAGTCCATCACAGGGACACATATAGAGACAAACAACCATTCACTCACTCACACCTAGGGACAATTTAGTTACCAATCAGTCTAACATACATGTTTTTGGTCTGTGGGAGGAAACTGGAATTCCTGGGGAAAACCCACAAATGCACGGAGAGAACTTGCAAACTTCGCCCAGAAAGGTCCCCGGCCGGGATTTGATCCTGCAACCTTCTCCTTGAGAAGCGGCAGCTCTACTAACTGCGCCACCATGCTGCTAGAATCCTATAATCCTTCATCCTGCGCCCTGGATCCCTTCCCCTCGTCTCTCATAAAATCCAATCACTCTGCAATAAGCCCATTAATCACACAAATAATAAACAAGTCTCTACAATCTGGTCATGTTCCATTGCCTCTAAAAACTGCCATCATTAGGCCTCTTCTGAAAAAATCTAATTTGGATCCCGACATTTTTTCTAATTACCGCCCAATTTCCCACCTCCCATTTCTGTCCAAAGTGCTGGAGAAAGCAGTTGCTGCTCAGCTGCAGGACCACCTACAGCAACACTCTCTGTATGAGAAGTTCCAGTCTGGATTCAGAGCAGCTCACAGTACTGAGACTGCACTGCTGAGAGTAACAAATGATGTCCTCATGGCTGCTGACACTGGTTCTCCCTCCATCCTTGTCCTCCTTGACCTCACTGCAGCCTTCGACACTGTGGACCATAGTATCCTCCTCCACCGTCTTCATGTGGAGGTCGGTCTCTGTGACACTGTCCTGGACTGGTTCAATTCTTTCCTCTCCAATAGGCTGGAATGTGTTAGCCTTGGCAATGCCACTTCCCAGACAGTCGGTGTCTCCTGTGGTGTCCCTCAGGGGTCAGTTCTGGGGCCCCTGCTGTTTTCCCTCTACATGCTGCCTTTAGGTCAAATTATCAATCAGTTCAACATTTCTTTTCACTGCTATGCCGACGACACACAGCTTTACATCAGGACTGGAACATCATCATCATCCCTATCTCCGTCTTCACTCACTGTTCTCTCTGCCTGCCTGGAGGAAATAAAGGCATGGATGAATCAGAATTTTCTTCAATTAAACTGCTCGAAGACTGAGGCCATATTGATTGGCACCCCTCACCAGATACAAACATCAACTTTAACAACAATCTCCTTCTCTGGTCAAGACATCCCCCTCTCCACCTCTGTTACAAATCTTGGAATAAAAATGGACTCTCATCTTACATTTGAAAATCACATTAAGCATCTGTTTAAAACCTGCTTCTTCCATCTTCGAAACATCTCCAGACTTCGCCCATCTCTGACTTTTCCTGATGCTGAGAAACTCGTCCATGCCTTTGTCTCCTCCAGGCTCGACTACTGCAACTCCCTGTTTATTGGTATCCCTGGCAAAAACCTTCAGAAACTTCAATACATTCAAAACAGTGCAGCAAGGATTCTGTTGAGAGTTCGTAAATTTGAACATATTACACCCATTCTCCATAACCTCCATTGGCTTCCTGTCACCTACAGAATTCAGTACAAAACTGCTCTCATTACCCATCAATGCTTGCACGGCACTTCACCTGACTATCTAAAGGACATTCTTGCACCATATTCATCCACCCGGTCTCTACGTTCACAGAACAGTAATTTACTTCATATTCCTCGGACCAAATTGAGGACCATGGGAGACCGAGCATTCTGTGTGGCTGCCCCCCGCCTGTGGAACTCCCTCCCTGACGACCTGAGAGCTCCACAGTCACTGGTTGACTTTAAAAGCAGCATAAAGACCTTTCTTTTTAAGCAAGCCTATTCTGCCTCCACATGATTTTATCTTTGATCTTAGCTGATATCATTATTGATTTTACTTGATTTTATCACTTGTTTTATTTTATTTATTTTTTAAGCAAGCCTAATCTGCATCCACATGATTTTATCTTTGATCTTAGTCGATATTATTATTGATTTTATTTGATTTTATCACTTGTTTTATTTTGATCTTTGCTTTGTTACACTTTGTAGCACTTTGAGATTTTTATTAATGAAAAGTGCATTATAAATTGAATTCATTATTATTATTATTATTATTATTATTATTATTATTATTATTATTATTATTATTATTATTATTATTATTATTATTATTATAATGAACCGTTTTAGTTTAGAGTCACTGCACTCTGCTTTCACTTCCTGTCCTTCTTGTTGATAAGTTATATTCTACGGCCCAAATGGTACAAACTGAACACTGGCTCTAGAGTGGATTTTTTAAAGCTTTTTATGGTCACCACAGTTTATGAGATGTTGGATGGTATTAAGTTGTTTGCAAATGGTAAATGGAGCTTATTTATATAACGCTTTCCAGCCCATGTGAGGGGCCCCAAAGCACTTTACAATACCAACAATCCACCCATTCATACACACATTCATACACCGGTAGCGGCAGACTGCCATGCAAGGTGCCATCCAGTCCTACCGGGAGTAACTCGGGGTTAAGTGTCTTGCCCAGGGACACAACAACACATGGTGTGGGGAACCAGGATTCGAACCTCCAACCTTCCGATCGGGGGACGACTGTCATTACCACTACGCCACAGCCGCCCCCTTGGCAACACTAGACGTCACCACTTCTTACCATATAGACCAGTAGTGTCCAAACTTTTTGAATCACAGGCCAAAAATTTCAAGTTGAAAAGGCTCGTGGGGCCAAAATAATTAGAATTATGGCTTAGAAAATGTTTTTTTAAAATGTCATTACGTAATATTTTAATGGAGGAGCAAATGCATACTGGTAATAATCTTGGTGTAAAAGGAGTTTCAAAACTACAAGTAAAAATCCTCACAATCACTTACTATATTAACAAAAAACACATGGATTTGTTGGGTTTGTTGATCTGTTTCCCAATGCTTGGAAAGTTTTAGTCTATTCTCAAGAACAAAAGTAAAATATGAGTCACTTTTTTTAAGTAGCTAAAGTGGTTTTGTGGCCTAGTGGTAGATCCTTAAAGTGAACATTTTGTGGGTTTGCACTTCGCAGTTTTTTTTTTTTTTTTTTTTTTTCAAAAATCGTCTGGCACTGTGGATGGCCCACTCCAAGCAAGTGCTTGAAGTAAATGTGTAGCTGGCAATTATTAAATTGTATGTAAATTCCTTTAACCAAGTCCAGTTTCCGTTTACCGGTTACTAAAAGTTTGTGATCCTTCTCTATGAAATTGCAGAAAAAAATAAATAAATAAATAAAAGGAAGTGTGGTTCAGTAAAGATGAAAACAATTGTTTTATTATTACGCGTTTTATTATTACGCGTTTTAAGTAGAGCCCAATAGATGTGGAAATTTTGGGTATTGCTGATATTGGGAGGGAGCGGCTAATGCCAATAACCAATATAATGGCTGAAAATGTTTGAGTTCTGGAGTTTTTGTCAACGGGGTGGGGTTGAGAGACGCAGAGTGCTACGTCATGCAAGAGGCAGGGATTGGTTAGCTTAGCGCTACATTTGTATTGCGCGCGGCTTGGAGTCTGAGATGTGCTGCTAATCTCTGCTCCCCGTCCTGAAGTGGCGGAGCTGCATAGGGGGTGGGGCGCTCGGTTCTGTTGACAGGGCAGGGCGCCCTCCTTGGATAATGGTAGAGGAAACACTGCAAAGTAAACGGCTACTTTTAAACCTGTTTTAACACATGACGTCTTGAAACAGTCTTCCTAACCTGTGTTAAAATTTTCTATCCTCCACTTTTCACCATAAAGTTACCAAGTGTGTTATAAAAATTGTTTGAACAATCAGCCACGTATGGTGAAGGCCTAAGTAGTATTGACCGCAGCGGTTTTTATTTTTTATTTTGCAGAGGATTAAAGATTTCAGACAAACGATGCATTTCATTGAGGACGACAAAGATAACGTTACAAACACTGATATATATTACCTCTACGTTAGGTTTAGTCTTCTGGATAAAGTTTTACAAGGTGATAGTCTATACCGGGTTATCTAAATGTTAGCTTCCTAACTTGAGAGGCATGTAGCTAATGACAAGCGGGTTGGAGGATTGACAATAATTTATTATTGTAATTTTTTTCTATATATATATAGATCAATTACAATAAGCTCACCCTGCTGTGTTCAGTAAAATATGCTACACAGAATTTACTTGCTCGCCGTTTCGGCTGGTGAGTCAAATGGCATGGCTATGACTTGAAAGTAGTCTGCATGCACCCTCTGCTGGATAGAATTGTACAATCACGCCATTTACAAGTAAGGATACAGCTCGTTACCAGAATTTTAGGAGTGAAAATTTCAAGTGTTTATTTATATTGGCGCATAATGGGACGATTATCGCTGATAGCGATATGTATCAAGCACCTAAAAGATCGGGCCTACCGATGTATCGGTCAGGGCTCTAATTTTAAGATAATGTCATCTTAAATTTTGTCTTACAATAAAAAATACAAAGATATCACCCTTAAAAATAGCTAAAGGTGTCTTCTGAATCAGTTTCTTAAGCTAAGGGCCAGAATTGTACTTTTCTTAAATTGCAGTCATGGGCCGCATAATATCACTCACGGGGCAACAAATAGCCCCTGGGCCGTACTTTGGACACCCCTGCTATAAACTATTATGTTTTTTAATTTCATGTACCGGCAATTCAGGATGAGTTTCTGTCATGTGTTGTTTGTTTAATCCATATTCTCTATTTGATTGAAGCACATTTATACCTGTGTCTGTGTTTGTGATACTGACCTCGGTTCTTCCTTTTCCAGGACAACACTAACCTCTACATGGTGATGGAGTACGTACCAGGTGGAGAAATGTTCTCCCATTTACGAAGAATTGGCAGATTTAGGTCAGTGTTTTCAGGCAGTGAAACACAAAGAAAGAGGCGTTTAATAATGTCTACAAAAGTAAAAAGAAATTTCCAACTGTCGACTACTCTTTTCTGTATTTTCATCAGTTAAGTCCTAATTCTTGTAGACCTCCACGACCCTCCTCACCGTCTGTTCTGACATGTTTGTGTTTTCGCAGTGAGCCACACGCTCGGTTCTATGCCGCTCAGATCGTTCTGACCTTTGAGTACCTGCACGCTTTGGACCTGATCTACAGAGACTTAAAACCTGAAAACCTGCTCATAGACCAGCAGGGCTACATCCAGGTAAGTAAACCTGATGCAGCCGCCTCACCCTTCACACCAAACCTGGAGTGAATTCAGAAGTGGAGCATTTTATTTGACAGTTCCTTTAAATAAATAAAAAGCACTAAACTGTACAGATTGGATTTGTGTCCGTGTATTTTATCGGATTTTTAAATTACTCACTCATTCAGCTACAATATTGTTTAGTTAAATTCCATTTTTTGACCTTTCATACTCGCACACAATCCATAGTAAATAGATTTTAGTGTCAAAGCACAGGAAAACACAAAAATACACCTGTATTTTTTAGCGACTTCTCTGTATTCCCTGTCTAAAGAATGTATGACTTTCTGTGTGGCTCATGGCACATATTCTTAGTTAAAAAGAAAATGTTGAGGTTTTGCTGTGGGCTCTATTTTTATTTTGTTGTTGTTGGCCCATGGAAATCCTAGTGAAACAAAGCTCTATTATGCAACACAACTGAATAATTATTTGTGTATTTAAACACTCCTAATGGCTACCTAGAATCTAGAGACCTTTAAAATAGTGATGTCAAATGGAATATAAATGTGTTTGCTTTCTTAATAAATGTCAATAATTCACTCGTAAACTGGATTTTAAAAATTGTTTGCTGGGAATACCGTATTTTTCCGACTATAAGGCGCACTGGATTTTAAAGTGCATTAAGCGAAACAAGTTTATTTTGACGATTTTTTGAGCACCGTGTACCACATAAAATCCGTTCGAGATCAGTAAGCACAAGCTAACACATAAGCTGCACCAGATTATAAGGCTCACTGGTGATGTTTTTAGAAAAATAAAGGATTTTAATTGTGCCTTACAGTCCAAAAAATATGTAACTCTTTATTTTATTATATTTAAATTTTTTGTCTACAACAAGACGTGTTTTGAATCGTTCATTCTCAACTGAGAAGCATAACTTATACAAAACCTAACTGAATGTGTTCATTAAAAATTGGGATAAAAGGCTGAGCCAATATTTGGTGAATCTGAAGAATTGCTTGAATGAACAGAATTATTTAAATCTTTATATTGTTTTTAAACATCACTTTTATTTTAAGCCTATGAGGAAGTTATAACTGTGTGACCACCAGGAGAGAACCCGGCAAAAAGAAAACCTTTGTATTGTTTGTTTTTACCTTTATAGTAGTGCATGTTTGTTTTCTAAATGCAAAAACAATATGTGAGCTCTTGTGAAAATTCCTGTCCCGTGCAGAAATAGAGAACTTCCTAACCTAAAGAGGTGTAAAGAGAGGCTGAAGAACTACACATTTTTGATCTTGTATGAGATGAAGTACATCTCCAGGCTTGACTTCTTGAATCTGATCCGTTGAAGCTAACCAATTATAGCCATTGATACATAGATGCTTCATCAAATCACACAAGAGGCACAGTTTGACAATTTTCAAAACCAGTACATGTATACTGGTTCTCTGTAAACAAACTGTTTAAAGAAACAGGTTATTGGGAAGTACTTTAATGAAAGTTTTGAATAATTTGGCAGAGGTTACTAGAGCCCAATTGGTATGGAAATTTTGGCTATAGCCAATACCGAAATTGGGAGGGGAAGATTTATTTTTTTTTTTTGCTTTGTCCACCCCCAATAATCTAAGTAAACAGCTACTTTTAAAGCTGTTTTAACACTTGAAGTCTTTAAACATTCATTCAACCTTCATTCAAACAGTCTTCCTAATCACTGTAAAGTTATCAAGTGTGTTACAAAACTATAAATTAAACAAAGAAACGCCCTTCCCTGTTCATTGTTTAAACATATGGGGGAGTAGAGTTGCATTCAGGTCCAAAAAATCAGACCCGACCCAGCCCCAGCCCGTAGCCATCATTTCCAAACCCCAACCGACCCGATGAATTAACAGTAATTACCTGACAACCTAACCCCCCAACATTTTTAATTATGCTTTGACTGCTTATATGGTTATTAACGGTCGGCGGACACGTGTGGCTGAATAAAAGGGGCAGAAGATTGGAGCTGAGGGTGTGTTTGTCCTTACATGGCCATTAAAGTGCATTAAATCACTGCTTCTGCCTGCTTTCTGCATTATTCAGACACGGCCCTTGCTCTGACATGTCTGCTTTGGGATCTCAACTGTTTGGGTCGTTGGCCGCACATCCGCTGAGTGCAGCGGCTGAACGTCCATTTGGGCTTTGATGGATCACTTCATGGCAGTAGCCTACTGGTAGTCCCATCTGAAGCTGAAGTGAACTTTATTTTACCTCTTTCAAGGCCGGTCTGCTCGTGGTGAAATGGCCGCGTGTGGCTGGTGAAGTATGGCAAGCCATGTTGCCATATAATTTGTTGTATGGCAAGACATGTTGCCATATAATTGGTTGTATGGCAAGCCATTTCGCCATATAATTGAATTGCGGCCGATCCGCAGACGCAATCCAAAGCCTGACACCAACCTGACCCGCCCATTCAGCACATTATCATGGCCCTTCTCAAATTCAGGCCGGGCTTCAGGCCCAGGTTAGAAATGACAGCTCTGCGGTGAAGGTCTAATTAGTATTGACCACTTACAGTATTTTATTTATTTATTTCCTACAGAGAATTTAAGACTTCAGACAAACAATGCATTTCACTGAGGACAACAAAGATAATGTTACTAACACTAATATATTTTACTTCTACATTAGATGCATTGTTCTGGCTAAAGTATGAAAGTAGTCCGCATGCGCCCTCTGCTGGATGCATTGAACAATTACCCCATTTACAAGTAAGGACGCGGCTTGTTCCCCGCATTTTATGGGTGAACATTAGAAGTGTTTATATCGGCGCATAATGGAAGGATTATCACTGATACGATATTTCCCCAAACACATATATCAGCCTAAAATACTGTACTGTATCAGCTTTATCGATTTATTGGTCGGGCTTTAGTTTTTACTAAAGTCCTCTCGTTCAGAGTAATTGTGTCAATCTCTAGTGATGTTGTTGCTCTTCACATCAAGAATGACCATGAAACACTTTTTAGTTGCTCTGTCTCTGCCATCTGTTGACAGGCTCATGGCAGAGTAGCATTTGTCAACATAATTATAGATTAATTTGATAGATAGTAGTCTGAGGACATGTTGGATGCCACGATCTATCTGTAAGATGATCTCTGGTAACCTGAACCTGTTGTATTCATGAATCAGACCATGCCCGTCTTTGAAGCTGGTGTTATTTTTGATAATAATAATAATAATAATAATAATCATTTTAATTAGAAGCACCTTTCAGGACACCCAAGGACACTTATTGATCTCAGCTATGCATCTGTAAAATGTCTGGACAGCATCATTCACTGCTGTGATTAGAGAAAAATGACTTTTCCTGACCCTGATTTGCCATAATGTCATTCAAACACAGTCTCTCCAAATCATAGTTAGTTATAAATGTTTTTTCTCCACATTTTCTTACATGATCTTAAATAAAGGTGGAAGTCTGGTTGCTCAGTGGTGTGCTGGCACGTTTGTTTGGCTCCTATTAATGATTGTTCTGCCCTCTGGTGGTTATTTGTGAAACAACAGCTGCTGACACATTTCTGCTCCAAAAAGATTTTTCTTCAGAGTAAACATCTGTCTCGTTTTATGTATTTTTTCCTTTTTTTCTGTCAGGTTACAGATTTTGGCTTTGCCAAACGTGTAAAGGGCCGGACCTGGACACTGTGTGGCACCCCAGAATATCTGGCCCCAGAGATTATTCTCAGCAAGGTGACCCAGCATATTTCCACCTTTATAAAATACAATACTGTATAAAGATGCGTTTTTGGCAATATAAAAAGGGATTAAAACACTTATTTCCTTAATAATTTGAATGTAATGTAACTTTAGTATGAACCTTAAAGTGATATGGCTTGATTCAATTGATTTAAGTTGTACACATTTAGAACATAATTACATCTCGTACCCTTTTAACACACACAATATGTCGGTCAAGCTAAGAACGTAATGTGCTGTAAATGTTTCTGACAGTTGTTGGATACTGGTCACACACAGATTTATTAAACAAAGAAGAAAACAATTCTCAAACTAAAACTTTTCCTTTAAATTTATTATGCTAATGTTGTATAACCATTAAATTTTTTCCCCATTTGTTCATTCCCAAAGGGGTACAACAAGGCGGTGGACTGGTGGGCGCTGGGTGTACTTGTCTATGAGATGGCAGCGGGGTATCCACCTTTTTTTGCCGATCAGCCAATTCAAATCTATGAGAAGATTGTATCAGGGAAGGTGAGCTTGACTCATTACTTTTCTGCTAAATATGTAATAATTTACAGTAGTCCCTCGTTTATTATGAGGATTACATTCCGAGACCCCCCCCCCTCCCCCGCAATATATGTGAAAAGCCACGAAGCAGGGACGTTATGTTTATTTTACTATTTATATACTTTAAGGCTTTAGAAAGCTTTCCCACACTCTTGCAATGTTCTAAACTCTTAAACCTATGTCATTTTAATGACATACATAAACAGTACTGTATGTAGCTAGCTACTAAATTTTACTCACCGGCTCTGCAGAACAGCAGTATCGCTCAGTCCGACTCGTTTCTGTTTCTGCAGACCTGCCCTGCAGTGACGGAAGCTCACAATGTTCTAAACTCTTAAATCTACATCATTTTAACAACATACATATATGTTACTGCACAGTACTGCAACATTTTACTCACCAGCTCTGCAGAAACAGCGACTCGGTTCCGGTCCAGCAGACCTACCCTGCTGGTTCTTCTCCTGTCCTGTGCAACACTTGAGCTCTGAAACACATTTTTTGAGGAAGCCGGACTTTCATATGGACAACACGGGACCAGACTCAGTCCAAGTCTGGATGAAAAAAACGTCCAGCTGAGCTCCAGAGAGAGGTCGGGACATAAGGTGGCACATCCCTGCTCCTCCGGCTAGCAGCGCTCAGATTCACCGATGAGTCTGGAGGTCCGGTTCTGCTCCGGTTCTGCTCCAGTTCCTAGTGGCTTCCACACGGCTCTCTGAATCCGCTGGGCGCCAAAGTCACTGTAATAAGCACCAAACTTTTTCTGATCAGATCAAAACTTTCCCTCTATGTATTTCAGCAGAAGGCAACAGGCCTTCTGGGCCGGGCACTGTTGGCTTCTGGGAAATGTAGTCGTTATGAGCGGGGTTACAGTGTAGGCTTATTGAGAGTTAAAACTACATAATGGCGGCGCTTGTCTGAAGTATTTTATTTTTCGATAACTTTTTACTGTGCAGTATCCCGTACTGTCCCAGTCACGTGAGTAATATTAAAGTTGACAATCGTGTCGTTCACAATTTTTTTGTGTGCGTGTTCAATCTTACTTTGAAAAACTGCGAAAGAGTGAGTCCGTGAAAGTTGAGCCACGAAGTAGCGAGGGACTACTGTATTTCTTATTGTGTTAATACATAATTAATCAAAACACAAGAGTCAGGTTTGCTTTAACACAGTCTCTTTAGTCCTCTACTGCCACACAGATTGATTTATTAGTTCTACCTCGAAGAAAGTCATTTTCAGAGTCAGAGAATCTTTATTGTCATTTGCACCACATGTGGTATGGTACATGTGATGAAACGAGATTATGTACACAGGGTCCCAGTTACATCCAACAATAAAATGTAAAAGAAGAACAGTAATAAAATCTAAGATATGAACTAAGAAAAACATCAACTAAAAATACACTAAATAAAAAATACACTCAGCACTAATATCATAGAAAGCCATTACTCTACACAGCAGCACGAACATGAGTCTGTGTGAGCAGGTGTGCACAATGAGCACAGCAACATGAAAATTTTATATGTGAATACAGATTTGAGGGGGTTTGTTTGTTTTAAAAATAAAGTTTTGGGGTTTTTAAGTATTTATTTTTCAATCTGCAAAAGGTTCCTGTTTGTCGAAATACAATGTCTAGATCAGGGGTTCTCAAACTTTTTGGGTTCAGGGACCCCTTACAGGAGAGAACAAGTTTCAGGGACTCCCGAGTCATAACCCTCATGTTTATAAAATAATTTTCTTCGATTTGTCTCTTTAATGTTCTTTAATAGTGTTAATACAATTTTTATACTTTTACAGTTTTGAGAAAATTAACGGCATTAAAATCCACTTTAAAACGTTTACCTATTCACATAATGAACATAATAAATGTATTGGCACTTCTTCAAATTATTACAGAAAACTAAACAGAATCATAACAGCAGTAGTCATATCAAGTAACAGAGCTTCATTTGTAAACGATCGATGCCGGAACGCTAATAGAGGGCAGGTATTTTTTTGTGGAACGCCAAGCACCGGTTCATGGACCCCCGGGGGTCTGGGAACCCCAGTTTGAGAACCACTGATCTAGATAGTCTACGTTAGTTTGGTTCTTTCAATAATTAAACCCTTTAAAAAGGATCAAACTTATACAGGTGATCCCCGACTTACGAGCGAGTTCCGTTACAACGAGTATCTCGTAAGATGAAAAACTCGTAAGTCCGACAACGCACGTGCTATCTCGTAAAACCGGAACAGCGCTCGTAAATAGGAAAAAAGACGCTAACGCTGCGGTGCACACCCGCACACTGCAGCTGTACTTTTAAAAAGTTAATTTTAATCACAGAAACAGCATACTGTACTGCACAGTACAAAACAGATAAATAAAAATATACAGTACGTCCATTTATTTTATTGTCTAATTATTGTTTTTTTTTAAAAGAACAAATTATTACATCGTAATAGTTTAACCTTAAATATTCTAAAGAAACTGTTGCTGCTGATGCCAAAATCTGCTCTTTAGACCACACATGATGATGTAGTGATCTAGAGTTTAGATATTTAGGCTTAGTCCATCTATAAATACTTGAACCAGGAGACTTCTTCAGTCTGGTTGCACAAAACATTGTGCACTGTTTAGTCAAAGCCGAAGCACCATCCTCATTTGAGAAGAAATTGGTTAATATGATCATAAAATACCACCAAGGGTCATGTCTCATAGGCAGGAAGTTGCTGGATTTCCAGTCTCACTGTATACGGTCATTTGATTGACAGTCTCCATTGACTGAGACTGTTAGATTTAATGAGTGAAGATGAGAGAATTAATCCAAACTGTTAATAATGGTGGTGGTAGCATTATGATTTGGGGCTATTTTCCTTTCAGTGTTGCTGATAGATCAGTCACTCTTAGGACAAAAGGAAAAAATTAGGGATTCTTATGGATTTTTTTATTTTTATTGCGTTAATGTCTTTAAAGCATCTTAAACCAACCAAACATCGTTACTGGAAATCAAGATCCACCTTGAGCAGTCTGTAAAGGATAAAAACCTTCCCTTTATGGTGGAGGCGTCGCACAGCTGACTGGAAGACAATTCATTGTCTTCCAGTCAGCTGTGTCAGCTGACTGTGTCCAGTCAGCTGTGGTATCCCTGGCAAAAACCTTCAGAAACTTCAATACATTCAAAACAGTGCAGCAAGGATTCTGTTGAGAGTTCGTAAATTTGAACATATTACACCCATTCTCCATAACCTCCATTGGCTTCCTGTCACCTACAGAATTCAGTACAAAACTGCTCTCATTACCCATCAATGCTTGCACGGCACTTCACCTGACTATCTAAAGGACATTCTTGCACCATATTCATCCACCCGGTCTCTACGATCACAGAACAGTAATTTCCTTCATATTCCTCGGACCAAATTGAGGACCATGGGAGACCGAGCATTCTGTGTGGCTGCCCCCCGCCTGTGGAACTCCCTCCCTGATGACCTGAGAGCTCCACAGTCACTGGTTGACTTTAAAAGCAGCATAAAGACCTTTCTTTTTAAGCAAGCCTATTCTGCCTCCACATGATTTTATCTTTGATCTTAGCTGATATCATTATTGATTTTACTTGATTTTATCACTTGTTTTATTTTATTTATTTTTTAAGCAAGCCTAATCTGCATCCACATGATTTTATCTTTGATCTTAGTCGATATTATTATTGATTTTATTTGATTTTATCACTTGTTTTATTTTGATCTTTGCTTTGTTACACTTTGTAGCACTTTGAGATTTTTATTAATGAAAAGTGCATTATAAATTGAATTCATTATTATTATTATTATTATTATTATTATTCATTGTGTTAACAGAAAAATATGAGCGTAAACAGCTACTCTAAAGATTGGTCAAATTACGTGAACTGCACAACAAATGTAATTGAACTCAAACAGTTCTGTCAAGAAAAGAAGATTTTCTGACAGAACTTTGTTGATTTCTTCTAAAAGCATCTGAGAGTTTTGCAACCAATGTAGGAAATAAAAAAAAATACTTGAAGCAAAAATATTTACCTGACCACATACTGAATATGAAAACTACCAGAAGTTGCTTTTCTTCATTTTTTTTTATTTTTTCTCCATCTTTGTCCTTGCAGGTTCGTTTCCCCTCTCACTTCAGTTCAGATCTGAAGGACCTACTGAGGAACCTTTTACAGGTGAACACAAGTCACACAGACATCCTGAGTTTGTGTGTCGTGTGTTTTTTTGAAGATGTCAGGATTTCAAATAATGTATGTGTTGGCATCATCCTCAGGTGGATCTCACGAAACGTTACGGGAATCTGAAAAATGGAGTTAACGACATCAAAGGACACAAGTGGTTTGCGACAACCGACTGGATTGCAATTTATCAAAAAAAGGTGTGCCTTTGTCCATAACCTGTGCACGACTTTGCTTCTATAGATGGGTATTTTCAGCAAAAACATGCTTCACATTTGTCGATAATTATTCAGTTTCTCTTCAAATAAAACTGGAAAACCCTCCAATGAAACAAGCCTTGATTACAGAGATGTGCTGCTGGTAATTCTGTTAGCTGGAAATCTTTATATTTCTTCATTTTCACCAGTCCAATGGAGAGATGTGGTGGGGGAATGTAAGTACAGTAGTCCCTCATTTATCGCGGGGGTTATGTTCCAGACACCCCCGCGATGGGTGAAAATCCGCAAAGTAGGGATGTTATATTTATTTTAGTATTTATATATACTGTATACATTAAGGCTTTATAAATCCTTCCCACACTCATGCAATGTTCTAAAACACTCTAAAAGAGCACAGTGAAAGAGAGCAGACAGACTGATGCTACGGTTACTGAGCCAATCAGCGCCCAGGGGTGGACTGGCCATCGGGAGCACCGGGACATTTCCCGGTGGCCTGGCCCGCTCAGTAGCTGTGTTTACATGGACATAAGTAATCAGATTAAACGGCCATTCGGAATAAAAATGAGCCCTGTGTAGATTATTCTTTGTTGATTCAGCTCGACCCGAATGAATTTGTAATCTGAATGAGTGCGGTGGTTTATGCCAAGTCATAATCCAACGGTGTGCATGTAAACACTAAATAGGTTCATTTTTTTCCAATCATGGTAAACTGACCTGACTGTGCATGTGTGACCTATGTCTACCTTGTGTATTTCCACCTGACTAGATGCTAATATGTCGGGGAAGCAAAATTGGTTGGTGAGCGATACAACATTTCTACTAGATACTTTGAAAGAGTTCAAAATGACCTGTATTACCTGTAGCTCAATCAGGGAGTGCAGTAATGTCTCCACGTCATTAAAATCTGGCGCAGGTCCATTTTGGGCGCTCAGTTTGTTTACGTTCATCACGGAAGTAGAACTTCTACTTCTGTGGTTTTATAAGGAAAGTTTTCCACTGCGCATGTCAGTACTTCTGTTCTATACATTCCGCTGCATGTAAACGCTCGTCGTGAACGGATTGTGCCCATGTAAACGATACATTTGGATTTTTTTGTCTGAATAAGTTTTAATCCGATCAAAGAATTTTGCACATGTAAACATAGCGACTGGTCGTCGAGGGAGACTAAAGATTTGGTTTGGGTCATGCTTGATTAATTTAAATAAACAATCCATGCCGCTCATTCTGGTATCCGCCTCACTGAAGCTCCCACAGCAGCTATGGAGAAAGATAGACCCCGCCCCTTCCTTTGTCTTTCTGAGGCTGTCTTTCACAGCAGAGCAGAGACACACAACAGGCGGGCACGCAACTTGTTGTTTGTCTCTGCTTTGCTGTGACAGACAGCCTCAGAAAGACAAAGGAGGGGGCCGTTCGGCGATCTCTGAGCGGGCCAGGCCACCGGGAAATGTCCCGGTGCTCCCGATGGCCAGTCCATCCCTCAGCACAACGCTCTGGTTGCTCGCCTTCCATCAATCAGCCAATCCTGTGTTGTGTACAATCTTGCCTAGAAAACCCATGAAAGAGTGAGTCCGTGAAAGTGGAACCACAAAGTATCGAGGGACTACTATATTCTTGCAGTAAAGCTGAACTCACCCGTGACTATAGTTTCCGCTTTGTAATCCTTTCAAAATAAACTACAACAGTGTTAAAAATAAAATAAAAACCACGGTTTTGACGTTAGCATTGATTCTTTCAGTTTGCCTATATTGGACTTCTCAAAAATCACTGCCCATCCATGTTTGCATCCAGTTGATTTGTTTTTTAATGGGTCTTTATTATTAATACAATTGTGGTTGTTGTTTTTTTTTAAGGTGGAAGCTCCGTTTGTCCCAAAGTTCAAAGGACCTGGCGACACCAGCAACTTTGACGACTATGAAGAGGAGGAA
>JBBPBX010016805.1:0-11582 GCA_038048925.1 Garcialebias charrua | reverse complement strand
CCAGATTCACCACGAAGCACAATAAATGCTGATTAGATTTGAGACAGACTTGTCAAAGATTTATCAGAAACCGTCGTTTGTAAAAGGCTTCGAGTTTTTGTGCCTTCTGTAAGTCAAGAACCTAAAAAAAGTCAAATTTACATCATTTATTAAACTGTGTCAAATTGTGCATTTTAAACTAGAATATCTGGTAAAACTGAAGTCTTGGGGAAAATATTAATGTGGCTATGTAGCTTTTTTGTTATTATGATTTTTTTTTTTTTTACTATTGTGTTTAAACAACGAAACCCATGTATTGCAAGAGTTGGGTTAACTTAAAAAACATTTTAAGCTAAATTAGAAGACATATACAGTATAATAAATGTCTTTACATATTTTCATATATTTTGCAAAAATGTCTCTTTAGTGACTCAAGAGCTATTTTACTAACAGTCAAAGTTGACTCCTAACGTTAATGCAGAGACTTTAAGCAGAGATCAGTCAAACTTGGAGTATGTTTGTGAATGACTTCCAGCAACAACCACGACAAACTTTAGCACAGAATCTGTCAAACTGACAGAATTATAGCAGTCGCAGTGGTTTCAAAGGTCAGTTGGCTGTGGCTGCCATTTTGAATCGTGTTGATTCCAAAAGTAAATCAATTGAAGATGTACACCCACTGAACATTTCTGAAAGTTATTTAAAATCCAATCTATGGTTCTTGAAAAACTTTGCTAACCGACAAACGAGGTTGACTCATAATAGGTATTGGCTCATATTTAGCTGCTATCACACTATAATTTAGGTCAATATTTGTAAAGTTTACTGAGTTACAGTCATTTCTGTGCTTATGAATGTCATTTGGCTGTGGCAGCCATTTTGAATTATATTGGTTCCTAAAGTCAACCAGTTGTGGATGTACATTCGATAATTACTTTTTGCAAGTTTCACAAAAATGTATCCAGTAGTTTGAGCTATAGCAGACACACAAACACGTACACACTGATGATAATAAAGATAAATTTGTTAAATTAAGTCTAAAAATCAAGGACTGAAGCTGGTCCAAGTCTACGAATGTGCTTTCCTGGTGTCATTTTTCCAAAAGAAGTTGGGCTAAATTGCCGTAAACAAATTGCAACAGTAAATCTGGGCTTGTGTTATAAAAGTGTCTCATTTTTTCACAATTTAGGACCAAAATGTTTCTTTTACCAGTTTGACTGCTTGTAGTCAGTGTTCAGCTAGTTTTCTCTTTCCCACCTGAGAGAAACGGATAAACCTCAATCTGAAGTCTTTCTGACAGAGAGGGATAGGACTTCAGAAATGGATAGAGCTGCAGAGAGGGATGGAGTTGCAGAGAAGGATAGAGCTTCAGAAAGGGATGTAGCTGCAGAGGGGGATAGAGCTACAGAGACTAATGGAGTTGCAGTGAAGGATAGAGCTGCAGAGAGGGATGGAGCTGCAGAGTGGGGTGGAGCTGCAGAGTAGGATAGAGCTGCAGAGAGGGGTGGAGCTGCAAAGAGGGGTAGAGCTGCAGAGTGGGATAGAGCTGCAGAGAGGGATGGAGCTGCAGAGAGGGGTGGAGCTGTAGAGAGGGATAGAGCTGCAGAGAGGGATGGAGCTGCAGAGAGGGATAGAGCTGCAGAGAGGGGTGGAGCTGCAGAGAGGGGTGAGCTGCAGAGAGGGATGGAGCTGCAGAGAGGGATGGAGCTGCAGAGAGGGGTGGAGCTGCAGAGAGGGGTGGAGCTGTAGAGAGGGATAGAGCTGCAGAGAGGGATGGAGCTGCAGAGAGGGATAGAGCTGCAGAGAGGGGTGGAGCTGCAGAGAGGGGTGGAGCTGCAGAGAGGGATAGAGCTGCAGAGAGGGATGGAGCTGCAGAGAGGGGTGGAGCTGCAAAGAGGGGTGGAGCTGCAAAGAGGGGTAGAGCTGCAGAGTGGGATAGAGCTGCAGAGAGGGATGGAGCTGCAGAGAGGGGTGGAGCTGTAGAGAGGGATAGAGCTGCAGAGAGGGATGGAGCTGCAGAGAGGGATAGAGCTGCAGAGAGGGGTGGAGCTGCAGAGAGGGGTGGAGCTGCAGAGTGGGATAGAGCTGCAGAGAGGGATAGAGCTGCAGAGTGGGATAGAGCTGCATAGAGGGATAGAGCTGCAGAGTGGGATAGAGCTGCAGAGAGGGATAGAGCTGCAGAGAGGGTGGAGCTGCAGAGAGAGATAGAGCTGCAGAGAGGGGTGGAGTTGCAGAGAGGGGTGGAGCTGCAGAGAGGGGTGGAGCTGCAGAGGGGTAGAGCTGCAGAGAGGGGTAGAGCTGCAGAGAGGGATAGAGCTGCAGAGAGGGATGGAGCTGCAGAGTGGGATAGAGCTGCAGAGAGGGGTGGAGCTGCAGAGAGGGATGGAGCTGCAGACTGCCTTGTTAGTCATCAGCTGGACTAATCCATAGACAATATCAGGACGTTGTTTACATTTCTTGTTCATATTTCCTTCATATCAGGTTCAGTATTGATCATTCTGCAGACGATGTTTGGGTTTATGATGATATTATGTTGTATTATGTCTCCTTGTTTATTTATTTATTTTTTCCCAGTATGCAACTTCCACTTGATACAGGCACAAAAATTGCTGGTACACATATTCTACTGTCGCACTTTTTCGGGAAATGAGACCCCAATGAATACCATGTTAACCCCTGCCACAAACACTTGCGAGACAAATGGCCGCAAAGGGTTGCGTCTAAAGTCACGGGAACAGTGACAAAAAACATAAACAACATAAACAAAAACAGTAAAAAAAAATACAAAAAATAAAAACAAAAACTCGAAGTGTAATATTTTGCAACATGAGTATCATTCCAATAAAGTTTTACTTGTAAAATTCTATTGACGTCGTGTGTTTTTACTGTAAAATAATGAACTGGTGTTGAAATTTTAATCATGCATGAAGTTTCGACCCCCCGGAGTCAGGCATCCATCTGTTTAAAACAAACAGTGGTGGCTCTAAAGCCCCCAATATACCTGTTTCTTTTGCCTCACGCCGCTGGACTCGCGTGTGCTGCGCACCGGCAGCCCTTTTATACTCTGTGCAAGCGCAGCTCTCTGGAGTGCAGGCAACAGGACAAATTGAGGTCGCTGATTGGTGATTTGCTGACACGCGAGGCAGTTTATCAACGCGCGCGCGTAGGCGTAGTAAAATCTGACCTTGGCGCGTTCACGCCCGTGATCAAAGGCTTTTGACGCGGCGCTCCCACGGCGCCGAGCGGCGTGAGGCAAAAGAAACAGGTATATTGGGGCCTTAAGGAGTGGCACAGGGTGGCCACTGCTCCTGCACAATTACGTGTTGACACCTTATTTGTAAGCCACTTAATGTAATTTTGTATAATGTTAAAACTTGCTGATGTCACTTTTCTTACATTTTTTTAATTTACGACCCAACTGGACCTAAAATGTCACCTGCAGAAACAGTTTCAAGACCCCTGGAGCGGCAGGGGACAGTTGAAGTGTGTCCATTTTCATTACCAGATCAAAGCTAAACATGTCTCTTCCTTATAATAATTGATCGTTTTCATTTCTTTCATCTCTTTTATACATTTCTTTTCAAACTCGACGTTGGCCAGTTAGCTGCTTATAGCTCCGCCAACATAGAACCTGATTTATTGAGCTAGCTACATATACCTTCTGCACATCCAGTGGGAGTGTTAGCTCATGCTGTAGCACGTGGCATTATAATTTTGCCCTTAGGCTACTGTGTTAAAAAGGTATGTATTGTTATAGTATATTGTACGGCTATCCATCCATCCATCCATCCATCTTCTTCCGCTTATCCGGGGTCGGGTCGCGGGGGTAGCAGCCTAAGTAGGGAGGCCCAGACTTCCCTCTCCCCAGCCACTTGGAGCAGTTCCTCCGGGGGAATCCCAAGGCGTTCCCAGGCCAGCCGAGAAACATAGTCCCTCCAGCGCGTCCTGGGTCTTCCTCTGGGTCTCCTCCCGGTGGGACGTGCCCGGAACACCTCACCAGGGAGGCGTCCAGGAGGCATCCTAACCAGATGCCCGAGCCACGGCACGGCTATACCAATGCATATTGGAGCAGTAGGTTAAAAGTCTTGACTGCTTTAAAGAAAATATTCAGAAACTGAGTTTTTCGACAATATGGGTTAAGGATGCTATTAAAATGTGTGTATATTAGTCAGAAATTGTACATTACTAAAAATGGGTAAGTCAAATTATTTAAACGCTTGTAGTGTGTTCTCTGTAAGAATGCAGTTGAAAAAGTTACAACTTCTATAAACTCTTCTATAAACTATAACGTCCGTATGAAAAGGTCAAGCTTGTGTTTTTTTTATATTTTTTTTACTTTGTGATTACACAGGAAAGTGAAAACACAAACTCACAATGTGCATTAACATACGTCACCGGGCCACAGGCATGCACGCGCCTTCTCAGCCTAAAAATGCACCCACTTCGAACGTTATCAACCATTAAATGGCTGTTGTTAGTTATTATCATCCCCATATGCAGCGGTCAGACTGCCCCTCCTGTACCTCCTAGTAGGTTTAAAGGTACATTGTTAGCGATAATAGGCTCCGTTTTTAGCTTTGTTAGCGCTCATAATAGCTTCACTTGGTTAGGTTTAGAGTAAAGGGTCTGGCGATAGGTTTAGGGTATTGGTTAGGTTTAGGCACAAGGGTAAGGGGGTTAAGTTTAGGGTTGGTCCTCTGCGTCAGGTGCAAGGGAAAAGGGTTATATAAGCTGAAAAAAAAGACATTTCCTGGTTTACCCCAGCCAGACCCTGCCTATTATCAGCGATAATAACGATAACGTACTTTAAACCTATAGGAGGTGGGACAGTTTCACCTATGTATTGGGATGATAACAACATAACGACCATTTAATGGACTGATAACATCCGAAGTGCTCAAAATTCTTATTTTATTATATTGTATTTTAATTGGCTGTAGACGAACTGTTTAATATTACCTGATTTTGTTCTGGTGTTTCTCCATCATCTTGGCACTGGTGAGATGAAAACACAAATAAGTCTGTGACACCGTAACGTCAAAGTTTCTTTATTGTCATTTGCACCACGTGGCAAAAATACTTGATTAATCTGAAAGGGAAATTAATTGTTGTTGTAGCTCATCAGCCTGGTTTCATTAGAGTTGTTCTAGATGCTGATGGCTTTGGGCAGGAAAGATCTCTTGTAGCAGTCAGTGGATCCGAAGAAACTGGCTGCAGATGCCGATCTGTCCACCCAAACCCAGCAGACCTCTTGGGCAGCAGGACTGCCTGAATGCAGAACTCCTCCACGAGTGATGGACATGTCTCCCAGCAGCCTGCCGAGCCCCTCGTCAGGGGGGACAATCTCAGTCCTCCCACTGTCACGAGCCGCAGTCCCGCTACCTCCAAGATTCCAGTGGTCAGGCACACGAGCACCACATCCAGGTAGACAGGAATGCATCTACGGCACCTCCTTTTCAATTCATTGGGCTGTCGGTGAGGTGTTTTTTTGAGCATTTGAGATGTTAATCAGCTGCTCCCAGTTGTAAAAAAAAAACTTGTTTTGGTTACGCATCATAACAAATGTCCAACATTAAAAAAAGAGTAATTAAAGTTTTCAAAAGCAAAATCTCAGAATGAATGTATGAGTGCTACTCCAACATGCAGCCACCCCGAGCGGCGCAATTCTAGAACATACATGTGGTCAGCGGCGGCCTGTGAAACAAATGTCCAACGGGGGGGCTATTTCTCCAAAATGAAAAAAAAAGGTTTCAAGTTCAAATCTGTTTATTTATCAAATGCAGATAAACACAAGGTCAACAGAACAATTAAATGCTCAGGATGAGAAGAACCAATTTGACTCACTAAAACAACAAAGAACAAACAAAAAAAATTATATATAAATTATAGTAATACAAGTTCATAATATAAATAGAATCAAGCTCTTTTTTTTGAGTACCGGTTCTCTTAAATATTCCTAATTTTAAAGGTCCTAATGCACCTTAGCATATATAGCATTTCACCATATAAATGTACCTTAAATGTTTCAATGTTAATAGGAGCTAGTTGCTTGCAAGAGGCTTTGTTTTCATTCTCCAGATCAATACAGTGTTAAGAAATAGTAAAACACCACCAGTGACATTTAGTATATACAATTATTAATGTTTGATCTTTTTTTTTAAGCAAATTGAAATAAATGTAGCCATCAGAGTCCAATACAATAACCTGGAGGCTAGCGCTAGCATTCTAACTCCACAAACGAACAAAGAAAATAAAACTCACCAGTTCCCACTTGCAGTCAGCTGAAGGCTTTTTTCACAAACAGAGCCATCTAAAAGTTGAGAGGCATATGTTTATGTTTGTTTATGTTTATTAAATTTGTCATTTTTTTTACAAAAGAAACACAATACAAGACAATCCCATAAATGATAATGTACTAGCCTGCTTAAAACCAGACCCTTGTCCTTCACTTTGCTTCGGACTAGGGTCTGGACTTTCTCCATTGACAAACGATTCTTGCTGGAGGCGTGGCCTCTTCTGATGGCTGCTCCCCCGTGGTCTGCTGAACTTGACTTCAGCTCCGCCTCCTGCTGAATTTTCTCTCGCTGCCGTTGCATATTCTGTGTTTATATGTTAATAAAACGTCCTAATAAAATAAAATAAAACCATGGATCGCTGGTCCAACACACCAGAAGACCAGGAAATCTGATGGGACTCGGGCAGCAACGTAAAACCCGAGTTTAATTCTCTCGTGACAACCTCAGTCATTTCCTTGTTCATTTCACTCAGCGGAGGGAGAGGAGGAGAGGAGGAGGAGGAGGGAGCGATGATCACTTACTTTTGGCAAAAAAAAGAAAAGAAAACTCCAGATAAGGGATTAAGAAGGGGAAATTAATAAATTTGTGTCACATATAAAACAGTCCTGCATCGCTTTGAATGAGAACATGCGAATGCTCGTTGGCTGCGCGCTCCCCCGTGGTCTTCTGAACTTGACTTCAGCTCCGCCTCCTGCTGAATTTTCTCTCGCTGCCTTTGGATATTCTGTGTTTATATGTTAATAAAACGTCCTAATAAAATAAAATAAAACCATGGAGCGCTGGTCCAACACACCAGAAGACCAGGAAATCTGATGGGACTCGGGCAGCAACGTAAAACCTGACTTTAATTCTCTCGTGACAACCTGAGGCATTTCCTTGTTCATTTCACTCAGCGGAGGGTGAGGAGGAGAAGGAGGAGGGAGCGATTACTTGACTTTTGGGGAAAAAACAAAAGAAAACTCCAGATAAGGGATTAAGAAGGGGAAATTAATAAATTTGTGTCACATATAAAACAGTCCTGCATCGCTTTGCATCGCTTTGAATGAGAACATGCGAATGCTCGCTGGCTGCGCTGGGACAGGTGGGGGCGTGGGTTAGGGGCCAAAAACTCCGCCCCTTCTGTTCTCTGATTGGTCCGGTCAAAAATCTACCGGAGAAATCGTTGTCTATGGGAGAAATCCCAGACTGTGCAGTGAAGGGAAATGAGAATTGAGCGGAGCTGTGCAGGAAGACGAGGGCCAGGCTAATAATGTACAAAATGTAAAAAAAATGAAAGGTAGCAGAAAGAAGAATAAATCTTATTATATCTGCCCCTTTTTTCAAACAATCAGATTAAACAATAATAATCTTCCACCAACAGTACAAAATGACTTACCGGTACTCTTTCTAATCAGATTAAACAATAATCTTCCACCAACAGTACAAAATTACTTACTCTTTCTAATTTTCTAACTAATACAATACACAATACGTCATTTTATATATATTTTTTAACAAATTCATCAACATACATACATACGTACATACATACAACATACATACGTACATATCAGTCAGGAATGGTAATATAATAATATAAGCGTTAAAGATTAGCATGCTAGCTCCAGAAACAAACTCACCAGTTGCCACTTTTAGAATAAACAGTCAGCTGAAGGCTTTTTCACAAACAGAGACTTCTAAAAGTTGAGAGACAAATCAGAAATGGCAAATAGGCATTAGATAAAGGGCTTTCAATGATTTAAAACCTACCTGGCTTGAGTCACTGCACAGCTCATTTCCCTGACATAAAATAAGACCGGAAGCACATGATCGGTAGGTACAGCTCACGTTGGACGTGTCCAGGGCGCTGAAATCTGCACCCAGCATCTTCCCATTATTTTGTAACGTCGTGGAATAACTGCACACGCGCCATTTATAATGAGAGTCTATGGATAAGATTCATGTGCCCCCAGGACTGGAAATACGTCACCAAAAACTGTTTTGAAACAAACAATATAACTCATCATTACTCATAAAATATTTATTCTACACAACTAAAAACATATATGCATATATTTCAAAATATTTTTATTTTATTATTTTATTTTTATTTAAAAAAAATTAAGTCTTCAATGTAAAATGGTGAATAGCTCCAGAAGTTCCAGTGGGGCGGTGCCGTAGCGCCCCCTATTGGCCGTCCGCTCCTGCATGTGGTGGAACAAAATTGTGTACACCGGGTCCCATTTACATCCAACAAAAGTTTAAAAGAAAAACTAATGATATCTAATAAGAGAAATACGCCAAATCAAGACCAAGCATCAACAGTACAAAAACAATACTGTACATTGAACAACAGCAGCACGTGATACATACACAACATTTTATATCAGGGTTAAATTCATATCCTCAAAAGAAATTCACAACCACTTCCCTTTGGATACTGAAAAAATACAAGTTTGAGGTTTGCATGTAAACATGTTGTGTTCTCTAAGAGACACAAGTTATGATTTGTATTAATCAAGAATTTACAAGAACATCTCAAATATTATTCACACCTTTTTATCTGTAAATAAGTTTTTTGTTCTCCTCCTTACCCCATGAACTGAGGAAGTGAAAATTCACAATCTGCTTCCTATTATTTTTTTGTAACTTGTCATTTTATAATATATGTGAATGTTTTTGCACTTTGAAGTGATGTTTGTTGTGAATTTGGGGCTATTTAAATAAATTGATTTGAACTGGTTTCACTACGGTCAATGGTTTGCGTTAGGCTGCAGAAATCAATACGATGTCCGTACAAGAATAGAAACACAATGAATTCAGTTATTTACCTGAAATAATTACCGGTAATTGTGATTTTTAATTGAATCTAACCTAAAGGACTTGTTTTTTTTTTTTTTTTTTTTCCATTTATAGATGGCCTCCCTTCACACCTTTTAGCCATCCTCTCACTCCAATATTTTTTTTTTTTAAGAGAGAAAGAAAGAAAAGAGAAAGTAAGGCAACAAATCAACAATTATCAACCAAAAGAGCACAAGGCAAACACACCCAACCTCCGTCCACAATCCTGCAAAGCACATGACAGAACACAACAATGGAACATACATGCATAAAGACTAATAATATTCATGAGCTTGCAGTAGAATTCTATAAATACACATACCCATATCTACAAATATATATATACAGTAGTATACATACATATACTTTTATATTCATTTATATATATACCCATCTACATATCTACAAATATATATATACAGTAGTATACATACATATACTTTTATATTCATTTATATACCCATCTACATATCTGCATATATCTATATATACATCCCTGCATCCATTTGTGTGTGGTTGTGAGCATGCATAAGTGTATAAGGTTCCTCCAATAGAACATTTAGTAGCGACTGTGAAGCATCAGAGATCCGTCCCCCCAAAGCCCGAGGCAGACGAAGGAGCGATCAAAGCCCAAGACCCCAGGAAGGACCCCGAGCCCAGAGTCCCCAGGACTGCCCGAACAGGACGAGCCACTAGCCCACTCCCCAGATCCTACCAAGGGGAAGAACCGGACGAACCCCTACCAGCGACCACATACAATGACCCCCCGGTGTCGCCCGCGACAAATTCACAGGCCCCCGCCGGAGCCCGCTGCACCGACGTAGCCCCAGGGCCGGTCACCGAGGCCCGGGCACCGGGGACGCCCACCCCTCAGGCCCAGACCCGACCGGACCAGAGGGCACGAGCCCCACCAAGCAGCCACCAGGCCGTGCCGACAAACGCCCAAGCGCCCAACCCCAGATAGTGAGGGCCCCAAGCACGCCCGCAGGCAAGGGAACACCCACCAGGGGGGGCCACGTGGCAGGAGCGCGACACTAAGTAGCCTCGGAAGTATCAGAGAGGGGGCAGTCCAAAACCCAGCCTGACACTTAAGCATTCATACACAGATATACTCATTCAGACCCACCCTCACCCTCAGTCACAGAAAGACAAACAATAACGACATTCAGCTCTGGCTCCTAAATTGTGGAACGAGCTGCCACTGAAGGTCAGGCAGGCCCCATCAATACTGTATGTGTTTTTAAAACTCGTTTAAAAACACATATGTTTTCATTGGCTTTTAAACCAGAATGAGTTCACATCTCTGTTTTAATGTTGTACTATTTTACTTGTGATGTTCTGATATTTATATGATTGAGATTGATTGTTTTTATTGTTTTGTGAGAATAAAGTCATACAAGAATAAAGTTGTAGTATTACAAGTATAAAGTCATAATATTACAAAAATAAAGTCGTACGAGAATAAAGTTGAAATATTATGAGAATACAGTAAATTCGTACGAGAATAAAGTTGTAGGATTACAAGAATAAAGTCATAATATTACAAGAATAAAGTCGTATGAGAAAAAAGTCCTAGTATTACGAGAATAAAGTCATAATAATACGAGAATAAAGTTGTACAAGAATAAAGTTGAAATATTACGAGAATAGAGTCGTACGAGAATAAAGTCATATTACGAGAATAAAGTCATATGAGAATTAAGTTGAAATATTACGAGAATAAAGTCATAATATTACGAGAATAAAGTTGGACGAGAATAAAGTTGTAGTATTACAGTACAAGAATAAAGTCATAACATTATGAGAATAAAGTCATAATATTACGAGAGTAAAGTCATAATATTATGAGAATAAAGTCATAGTATTACAAGAATAAACTTGTAATATGTCCTGGGTCGGCTCGCACCTGCTGTGGACAGCCTAAATCCGTCAATGCAGTCATTCATTGCGATGCCATATGGCTTCAGTTTATCATAAGAATCCACAGGCACAGTGTGTTAGGCTATTGTACTGCCGACGTCAACATTTATCATTGTACTGCAGTTGTAAGACAGCTTTTACGTGTCGGAGTTCTGATAATATTACGACTTTATTCTGGTATTATTTCGACTTTATTCTGGTAATATTTTGACTTTAATCTGGTAATATTTCGCCTTTATTCTGGTAATATTTCGACTTTATTCTGGTAATATTACGACTTTGTTCTGATAATATTACGACTTTATTCTAGTAATTTACAACTTTATTCTCAAATTTTGAATCTATTCTGATAATATTACGACTTTATTCTGGTATTATTTTGACTTTATTCTGGTAATAGTTTGACTTTATTGTGGTAATATTTTGACTTTATTGTGGTAATATTTTGACTTTATTCTCGTATTATTTGGACTTTATTCTGATAACATTGCGACTTTATTCTAGTAATATTAGAACTTTATTCTCATATATTGAATTTATTCTGGTAAATTTCAAATTTATTGTGGT
>JBBPBX010016804.1:31244-47633 GCA_038048925.1 Garcialebias charrua | reverse complement strand
TGTGTGTGTGGGGGGGGGGGGTATTTTAGACTAAGTGGTAAGGAATAAGCAATTACCAATTTATGTGCAGCTATGCTATCACTATATGATTTTTATTGGAATCAGTGTGTGTGAGTGTGCGTGATAAGGCCGGCTCATGATGTGGCTGAGGGAGCAGCGAGTGCCAAAGTTGTTCAGGGCTTTAATGAGAATAAATCCAGCTTAGTGACAGCATGCTTTCTGTGCAGGGTGGCCTGTTTACACGGTACTTTGACAAGCCTATCACCCATGAAGAAACTGCTGAAAACAAAAATCTGATCCAAAAATGTTCCTACAAACAAGATTTAAAACTACAAAAAATATTAAAATTACTTTAGCCTTACTGGTAATTAAGGAATATTTGCGATTTAAGAAAATAGCCAGTCTGAAAAATACAGATACTGTATGGCCTAAGATGGTAAGAGGATCAACAATACCACCATTGTTGCGCAGAAAGATAGTGCAGCAATACCAGAATGGTGTTACCCAGCGTAAAATAGCAAAGACTTTTAAGTTATCATCATCAACCGTGCATAACATCATCAAAAGATTCAGAGAATCTGGAACAATCGCTGTGCGTAAGGGTCAAGGCCGTAAAACTCTACTGGATGCTCGTGATCTCTGGGCCCTTAAACGTCACTGCACCTCAAACAGGAATGCCACTGTCAAGGAAATAACAGAATGGGCTCAGGAATACTTCCAGAAAGCATTGTCAGTGAACACAATCCACCGTGCCATCCGCCGTTGCCAGCTGAAACTCTACAGTGCAAAGAGGAAGCCATTTCTAAGCAAGCTCCACAAGCTCAGACATTTGCACTGGGCCAGGGGTCATTTAAAATGGAGTGTGGCAAAATGGAAGACTGTTCTGTGGTCAGATGAGTCACGATTTGAAGTTCTTTATGGAACACTGGGACGCCATGTCATCCGGACCAGAGAGGACAACTGGCCCGGACCAGAGAGGACAAGGATAGCCCAAGTTGTTATCAACGCTCCGTTCAGAAGCCTGCATCACTGATGGTATGGGGTTGCATGAGCGCTTGTGGCATGGGCAGCTTGCATGTCTGGAAAGGCACCATTAATGCAGAGAACTATGTTCAGGTTCTAGAACAACATATGCTCCCATCTAGACGTCATCTCTTTCAGGGAAGACCCTGCATTTTTCAACAAGATAATGCCAGACCACATTCTGCAGCAATCACAACATCATGGCTACGTAGGAGAAGGATCCGGGTACTGAAATGTCCAGCCTGCAGTCCAGATCTTTCACCTATAGAGAACATTTGGCGCATCATAAAGAGGAAGGTGCGACAAAGAAGGCCCAAGACGATTGAACAGTTAGAGGCCTGTATTAGACATGAATGGGAGAGCATTCCTATTTCTAAACTTGAGAAACTGGTCTCCTCTGTCCCCAGACGTCTGTTGAGTGTTGTAAGAAGAAGGGGGGATGCCACACAGTGGTAAAAATGGACTTGTCCCAACTTTTTTGGGATTTGTTGATGCCATGAAATTTTGAAACAACATATTTTTCCCTTAAAATGATACATTCTCTCAGTTTAAACTTTTGATCTGTGATTTGTGTTCTATTCTGAATAAAATATTAGATGTTGGCACCTCCACATCATTGCATTCAGTTTTTATTCAATTTGTTTAGTGTCCCAACTTTTTTGGAATCCGGTTTGTACATTTCAGTGCAGCTGTCCAAAGCAAACAAGGGTAGACGGAGGTGCACGGAGGCTGCAGCTTCATTGTGAAGTGCACCTTTATAGTTTAGATATGTAAAAAAAGAGAAGAAAAACATGAGGAAAGAAGGTATAAAAAAGATCTCTCACACTGTGTCCTTTACACAGGACACAGTGTGAGATAGCAAAAAAAAAAAAAACCTCTGCGCACACAAAAAAAGCAACAAAGATACACATTACACATGGGGGGGACGACGACAAAGGCAGTGATATTGAGTGATATTGTCCGTGAACACTGCCAGAAAGTTCCATAGTCCTGATAAAGATGGCACAGTGTCTATCAGCTGGCTCAGTTCTGATAAGGATCCATAGATGTTCTTGAGGGGGTGGGGAGAGCAGAGCGTCATGATTTAGATATCCTCCAGGAGCAATTTGAGATAAGTTGGCCTGTCCAAGACCAAGCCGGGAAGCCAGATTCAGATAAACAATTGTTTTGGGACAGGCCAACTACTGATTTCATGTCTGCCTTCATAGTTCTACTGGTGCACTCAATGGCAAATCCAAACAGCCAGATTTGTGATCATTCCACCAGTCCATGCTTGTAGCCTTCTCCAAGGTCGATTCCTTCATGCCAGCGAGTTTTAGGTTAGCAAAGCATCCGAGTCTGAGCGCTCAAAGCACGGTACAATCCTTCACATAGGCAGGCAGCCTCACCATTGCCAAAACTGCTGCCAACGTCTTCCTAAATTGACGATATCCCAGGTACTCGCCGATTCCAAAAAATCAGATAATCCCGTTTTCCTAATCCAATTATGTACACGTCTTCATCCATGTCAACGGCCATTACGGACAGACACATCTTCCATTCTCTCCAGGAATCCATAATACAGTATATCCAGCTGTGTGTCCCTTCAGGGCATGAGGGTTCTCCTGCACCCTGTTTTCTCATTGAGAAAATTTTATCAATTACACTAAGAGACCAGCTGATCAGATCCATACTTTATGATTTGGAAGATGTGTAAACAGAGGCTCTGAGAAAGATTCACAGGACAAGAGCAAAAGCAGGAGGGAGGCAGGAGAAGGAAAAGAAAGTGTCAGTCTTCGTCAAGAGCAAGTCAGGAAAAAAAATCTGATTACACTGCATTCTTATAAAGTATAAACATAAATCTAAAATTACAGACACTTCTGTTCTTAGCCTGTGAAAACCCTGACGTTTCTGATTTCTTGTACCAATTTCAAAGTTACTGCATTCTGAAAGGCTTTAGTTATTAAGGCAGGAGACTGGACCAATAGATGCCCATAACCCCCACCACCCACCCTCACAGAATGATTAACAATGGCATTGCCATGTGAAGGGTTAGTCATTGTCCTTTTGACCTCTTGTTCCTGCCAACACGACAAAATGGGGCCAGTGAAAAGGGAGGTTGAGATTTGTGACTTCAGCTGGACGTTGGAGGCACAGATGATTTACCGTCATGTTAAAGGAAGGAAGGAAGGAAGGAAGGATGGGTGGATGTATGGTGCAGAGAACACATGGATGGATGAAACTAGTGGGTGACGTCCTTTAAGCCTTTGCTGCTGGATAGACACGTCTATTTTCAACCTTGCCTCTTTGCCTCCCGCTTGCTGCTCTGTCTCTCATTTGATTTCTACATTTTTATTATCCCCCTCGTGCTTCACCTTGCTTTCCCTCTTCTGTCTCATTTTTCCTTTCATCTTTCTTTTCTGCTGCTTCTTCTTGTTCTTTCTTTCAGACCTTATAAATATTTTATCCTGTGAGGTTTCTTATCTTCCCTGGGTTGCTCCAGTAGATTTGCTGAACAAAATCCCTTCCCTGACTAAAATAGGTTCCTATAGCTATTATACAATATTGTTAAGCCCTAGAGGTTTGAGAATTAAGTTTTACTTGCTGCCACCTTTCTAGACCCAAATCAGCTTAAATTTGCTTTTGTCATATTTAATTCTTTAATTATCTGGGCAGGTGGTGATAATGAATGCAGACAAACTGCTTCTTCCCTCTGTGTGACTAGACACTTTCAGAATTTACCCTGAAAACAAGAATAACACTCCAAAGAATGATTTTTATTGCAATTAAAATGCTTTTTTCACTTGATACAAAATGTGGTGGGTAGCTATGCAACCTTTAAAAAGTAACTATGAAAACGAGAACTTCAATTCCTTTTTTTTAAATTCATTTTATAGTACAATATCACGATTACGGTAAGCTCCTAATGACCAAGTTAATGACCTGACACAAATAGGGTCAGGCCAGTTTAAAGGGTCGGTCAACCTCAATTCAAGGAATTGGCTTATGGAATGTCTTGGAGACTGAAGTAAAAAATGCAGCAACAATGATTACATTTAAGAAAATGATAAAAAGTGGACTATTGCAAAGATATAAATGAAATACTGTTGTGTATGTTGCTTTGTAGTTCGATATTTTTTTGGTGAATTATTTCTTGTTTTTTTATTAATTAAAGTTGATTGTTGTTTGATTTGATGGATTGTAAGAGGGGGCAGTTAAAATAAGATTTTTTTCTTCTTACTGCCACCCTTCATTTTATTTATGTGTTGTATATTTATTTGTTGTAAAATGTTGTATTATTTTGTTTTTTATTATAAAATGAATGAATAAACTAAACTAAACTAAAAACTAAACTAAAATACTCCTTTCTGTGCAGTGTTAAATCCTAGCAGCGACTCAAAGTGGTGCGACAATTTAGTAATGATGGTGATAATCTTAGATAAGCTGTTATTTAAAGTTGTATACCTGTACATTCAGTGTTTGTACGAAGTGACTGCAGTAGGGAACAGAAAAAAAAACATGGTTGACAGTCACTCTCAAACCTTGACCTCTCCATTTCCTCTGCCCAGATTTCAAAATACCGTAGTTTTCGCTGTATAAGTTGCATCTTTTTGCATAAATTAGCATGCCTTTGACTTATACAGCAAAGTGACATCTTTAGCCCCCCCCTATTTTTAACCCTAATTTGGCTGAGAACTGGCAATTTTATTATTTCGGACATGGAAAATACAGTATAGAACAATACTATTTTCAGCCATTAGAGGGCTCTCGACTAATATGGCAAGCCAAGTGTCTCATAAATACGGTAGGTAAAAGTGGCTATTAATGACATACTTGGCTTGCCATACCAAGCCACCTTCGTCTTGCTCCATAACTCCTGGAGCAAATGTCAAATCAGCTGCATTTCGCCGCGCCACCCAGGCGAAATGCAGCTGATTTGACCATTAAAGTGCATTTATTAAGGAAAAGTTCAACTGAGACACACCTTTACTATAATTTCGAGCAAACAAATTGTTTTTAGGTGGTTATCTTGTTAAATTTTGAAGAAATGCACAGCGAGTCCTCCATCTGCGTGCTCCCACAGCTGCGAATCAGCTTTTGAAATGCAGCCAATTTGACCATCAAAGTGCCTTTATTAAGGAAAAGTTAAACTGAGAGACACCTAATGTCGAGCAAACAAATAATTGATTTTAAGTGTTAAGTCTTGTTAAATTCTTGTTAAAGTCCTCCCATGCACACTCCCGCGGCCGCCATTTGGCAGCCAATCAATTTTTGGCACAACACCGTCCCACATTTCCAGGTGATCAGCGGTGACGCATAATAGATGCGACTTATACAGCAAAGCGACATACAGTATTTATGTTTTTTCCACTTTATTAGACATATTTGGACTGATGTGACATATATGGCGGTGCGGCGTGTACGATGGCAAGTATGGTATTAGTGACTTATGCTCTTTTTTTTCCTCCGAGCTGCTGTGTCTGGCCTAAAAGCTGGAAATCCTCCATCAGAACTTTGTAAAAGCAAAGCAAACAATTTTCCTAGAGCTAAAAGCTGGCACAAACATATTTACAGCAACATTTTCAGACATATTTTAACAGTCAGCAGTTATTTTATTACACTTGTTGTTTGCTGCCATCAGGGAGGAGACTGAGAAGTCTCCAGGCTCGAACCAGCAGACTGAGAGACAGCTCTGTTCATCAGGCAGTCAGGATGCTAAACACTCTGCCTGCTCTGCCTCCCCTCCCATTTGAACTGCCTTAACACAAAAAACTTTCTCACACATTACCACACAACACAAAGATTTTAACACTGGACTCTGTGTCATCAAACGGGTTATTCACTAAACTCTCGGTCATGTGCTCATTCAGTTTGCACTACTTCTCATATTTGCACTAATGTTTGTATTACATTACTGCCTATAGTCATACTACTGTTTACATTCACTGTTTACATTTATTAATACTGTTTACATTTATTACTACTGTTTACATTTATTACTACTGTTTACATTTACACTACTTTTATATCTACACTACTGCTGATACATATACAGTATTCTCTGACTAGCCTTATTTAAGGATGCCCAATGTGCCTTATGTGCCTTACTGCATATGCCACTTTGCCTCTATACCAACATCAACTACCTCATACATATACTGTGTACATTAACTCATATGCTGCTTTGCCACTCTTTGCAAATGTCAATGCTAGAACCTTCAGTTTATTTTATAGATATACTTTTTATACTTTTTATACTACTATGCAAAAACTCAGGACAGTATTACACTTTTATTATTTCATTTTATGCTTATGTTCATTAAATGTTTAGTGTTTTAGTGTTGGTGTAAATTTTCATACTTTTATACTACTATGCAAAAACTCAGGACAGTGTTACACTTTTACTATTTTATGCTTATGTTTATTAAATGTTTCAGTGTTTTAGTGTTTAAATGGTTACTGTTGCACCGAGGGACTGAGAGAAATGCAATTTCAATCCTGTGTATGTCCTGTACATATTGCAGTTCTGACAATAAAGTTGACTTTGACTTGACTTTTGACTTTTTGAGTAAGACCATATCAATGGACATCAGTCTTTTACACAAATTAGGTCAAATTAACTGCTGATTGGCCAACGTATAAGGAAACAATTCTGAAAACAACAAAAGAAAACCCTGATAATTCACAGATTTACATTACATTTGGGAGAGTGTGTTCTCTGCAGTGGCTAAACATGTGAGCACAAGAGACTGTGCAGCTAACTGAGCATGTTTATGCAAGGCAGACAAGGCCAGCTCGGAGCCTTCAGGGCGTACTACAGTGCATTCCCACTGTTCACCGTTGTGAAGACACCCCTCCCCCACTCGCCAAGTAAATGAACACGTGCATACACCCACACACACGCTGAGCTGTCCCGACCCCCAAACGAGAGCATAATAAAAGCCACATGGCCGATGACTTTCAGCTGGCAGCCACGAAGCTGGATTCCTCATTCACCGCTGCTCTGACTGACCTGCTGACTGATTCTGTGACAAGATAGAGGATAAAGGGCAACAGAGACGTTTGGGACTGCTGCCTAGTGCTTACTGTCTGTTCCTGTCCACCTAACAAACGCCGTTTGTTGGCGATTCGATCGTTTTAGCTTTGTGTCGGCTGTTGACGTGTCAAATCTTCAGAACTTTACTGCTGTTAAATTGGCTGCAACGTGTTCAAACAAAAGATATTTTGGGAGATTTGTTCAGCAAGGGTTTTCTTTTGACTTCACAGTGATTACAAGTTATGGCATCCAGAAAATAAAATAAAAAATCTTGTGAAAGATGTTCAAAACATGGTGTGGAAGATTAATGTGTACAAATGTGTCCACAGCCTCTGTTCGTTTATTTACCTTCTTTACTGGTGAGGGTGAATAAAAGCAGTGGAAACCCACATGGATAATCAATGGTGTTGAAAGTGTGGCAACACCTGTCGAGGGGAGATGTGGGTTTTGAAACTGTTTAATTTAAAGAGGCACAGCCATCTTTCATCGAGGTGTGCCAACAGATCCAGGAAGCACTTCATTGTGAAGCTCTGATGACAACGTGATGAACAGACACAATAACCTTGGTGTGGACTGCTAAAATCATTTGTTTTCCACCCATTCAAAAAAATAATAATAATAATTGGGATAAAAGGCTAATAATAATCCAGCCAACACCTTTTGTTTTCCTCCATCTTTTTATATTCAGGTATCACGTAGCATTTGGGGCTGCAGAGGTCAAGATGTTTAAAAATGTTTTTGCGACACTGAAACACTCGACACCGGACCAAAGTTGCTCTAATGCCACTCAGACGTATCAAATAGCATGACTGGGTTCAGCAGGTCAAAGCGCCGCTGCAAAATGATCACATGAATCTAACACTTTGAGCTCCACAGATCCGATCAGCTGTAATGTCCCTTGGGCGACAAATATTTACAATATTACATCTTAAACTTTTACAAAAACTAACTTGGTTGAGCATTTGAAGCAAAACCATGAATCTGTCCAATTTTCATCTGCTCAACAATGAGACATTTTCACTTTCTTTTATTTAGTTTTCATTACTCCTAGTTAAAAGGCACATTGTCAGAATAAATGTCTTAATGTGGAGCTTGGAGGCAGAAAGTGGCTGTAAAAAGAAATATACAGCTAAAGAAGAGTCCCATTAAAAAAAACATCAAAGTAGCAGATAATTAAAGTCTGGCTGATTTCTGATAAAGAGGCAGAAGCTGTACAAAAAATGTGCGTCCTCTTTGTGAACCGCCAGACGCAGACAGTCTGCGTCAGTCTGAGTATTGTTTTGGAGCACTGAAATAAAACTGGCACAGCACTATTCAAAGTGCTGTTGTTGTAATCTCCATGATGCAGTCACTTACCAGAGAGAGGGTTCCTGCCCAGCACCAGGACATTGGGTAAAGGCATCATCACCAGCTGCTGGAGACTCTCCTGTCACACACACAAAGAGACAAAGAAGGTCAAAGTAGGAAGACGGGCAGATATTTAGTACTTAAAATTTACAAAAAACTCTAAGCAAAATAACTTTATTCAGGTTTTCAGAGAATTTACGTTTGATTTTGTAATACATGCAAACAAGCTGAAGCACTTCATCACCTACTGAGGTCAACAAGGTCATTCAAGACCTCCAAAATCATCCAGAGCAAGAAAGAAAACACAAAAACACTCTCCTCAGGGCTCTGACAGCAGCTTAACATTTTATTTAAACGCATTAAGACCGTGACAGCTCGAGTGAGTCTTTTATTGTTTCAGATGAGATTGAATGTTATTAAAAATCAAAAAGTAGCAATTTAAATATGTGCAGCACACAAATACTTGTGCAGAAGTATTTTCTGTTAAACAGATAGTCTTCAAATCTGATCCCAGGTAATGTGTGGGGGGGTAATGCCCTCCATGTGTTAATGAAGACAACCCAAATGAACGGATGAGCTGCTTTTTAAGAAATTCAGAAAATTCTGAATGTGGCAATAATGAAAAAGAAAAAAAAAAAGGAATATTTTCACATAAATATTCACCTTAATATTTATTCTGATTCTTGACCAATTAAAACATGAGTTACATCTCAGATTTTTTTTTAACTACAACATTTATAGCCCCAATCTTTAAAGAAGAACAGCATTTTTGTCCCCACAGGGAAAATAGGCTATGCCTGATAAATACCATTTCAATAATAAATGCACAAATACAGAACTGCATGAATCCATTAAATACAAATAGGTGTATTAAAAGTTTTTTTTTTAAATCCCAATTATTTAAATGTGTATATATTAAAAGCAGCTTTCTACAAACAAAGTTTATGAAGATGAGTTACCTCGACTCTTTCATGTTTTACTTTATGAGAGCAGCAGTTTCAGCTCTTGTGAGCCGAAAGTTCAGCTGCTGTGTGCAGGTTACTGCTGACGTCATTACAAAAAAGTAAATGTGGGGCTTGTAAAGGTTTCCTTTATGCAGCAACCATCTGCTCTAAACATATTGCATTACCTCATCGTAAAAAGGGGGATGGAAATCTGACATCACTTGGTGGTTTTATTTGGATAACATGTACCGTACTTGCCACCGTACATGTCGCACCGCCGTACAAGTCGCATCAGTCCCAATGTGTCTAATAAAGTGGGAAAAACATAAATGCGTCGCTTCACCGTAAAAGTTGCATCTATTATGCGTCACCACTGATGCGTCGCATTTCTTATGAGTCGCCGCTGACCACCCAGAAACGTGGGCCAGTGTTGTGCTAATAAATAAATAAATAAATTGGCTGCCAAATGGTGGCCGCGGGAGCATACATGGGAGGACCCTAACAAGAATTTAACAAGATTAACACTTACCAAGTATTTGTTTGCTCGAAATTATAGTAAAAGGTGTGTCTCAGTTTAACTTTTCCTTAATAAATGCACTTTAATGGTCAAATCAGCTGCATTTCGCCTGGGCGGCGCAGCGAAATGCAGCTGATTTGACGTTTGCTCCAGGAGTGCCACAGCGAGATGAAGGTGGCATGGTATGGCAAGCCAAGTGTCTCATTAATAGCCACGTTTACCTATTAGTGAGACACTTGGCTTGCCATATTAGTCGAGGGCCCTCTAGTAGCTAAAAATGGTAGTGTTCAATATCCTGATGCATGCTCAATAATCCAGGTAGAAAATTCTAAAAAAGTTAAGTCTGGTCTCTGGACATTCAACAAACAAGCAAACAAACAAACAACAACAAAAAAGGTAGTGTTCAATATTTTTCATATCAGAATGAATGAAATTGTCAGATCTCAGCCAAAAATGTTAGTTATAAATATGGGGAAAAACAAATAAGTCGCTTTGCCATACAAGTTGTAGGGTATGCAAATTTATGCAAAAAGGTGTGACTTATACAGCAAAAAGTATGGTAATTTCAGTTGAATGCAATTCAGTTTATTTACATCCTATAATTCAGCTACAAACAAATGTCATTTCATAGCACAATGTATTCAAGGCAATCCAACTAATTCAAAACAAAACAAATCAACAGTTTAATGGCTGCACAATATTAGAAAAATATGATACATCAATAATAAAGATTGAAAAAGACTGCTTTATTTATTGCCAAATACCGTAGCTATCAAACTGTGTTATACAGTAACAAGGGATTTGTATGGGCTTGGTGGAAATGTGGCATAACTGTTGAATATTGCAATGATAACAGCTTCAATTGAACACACATGTTATGCACTCGTTTTTTTTTGGTTGATAATCACAACACGTGTTGAACAACTCAGCCCCTTTGTTCTGAAGCAGGTGTGGACAATGAGAGTCCATCAAATAGTTCACCTGGAATATAGAAGCCTAGGATTTATTGCAGTCCAAGTAGTTCTTTGCAGTAAAGATGTTGTGCATATTGACAGTGTTTACAATCGTTCTTTGATATCATGTGCAGCCGTAGTTTTTTTTAAAAATCTAATTAAATACCATCTTTATAATCAACTAAATCTGCTGCATTTGTAAAAGAAAGATCAAAAGCTAGAACATAATGCAAATTAAAATTTACTTGGCACATTCCCTTTCTCTTTAAGTCTAAAGTAATTTTAGTGACATGTCAAATTTCTAGTCTTTAATTCTATTTTTTTCTTTAAAATTATAATGTTATTTTTTGCATAAATTCTACAATTTAAAAAAAATCCTTGTTTAGAAGCTTGTTGTCTAAACATTAGCTACACGTCAAAAGCAAAACTGCTTAAAAAGTATTATACTGGACCAAGGATCGATGGTCCTAAGCAGATGATGACGAGACGTTGCAACAAGCTGTAGCTCATTCTGCTGAACTAAAACGTGTTCTTTTATTTGATTTTTTGCAAGTATCTTTTAAATTCATGAGCCCGTGTGACACATTATGTGACCCATTATTAGAACAAATTTACAAGCTTCACAACAGACTCAAAAAAAACAGAAAGATTCTGTGACCTGAGGTAACGGTCAGAGACTGAATCGCAGGAGCACAGTTACTATGGTTTCCTCTCAGATCAGAGAAGATAAGAACATTGACTCCATTTGCTCTGACACTATGGGGCATGAATGGAGCCGACTATTTTTAATAGTCTCCGTGTTAAAAATTTATATTTTACATTATATTTAAAAATATTGATTAAATATGGTAATGGTACAAAAAAAATTTGCAGACATGATTATAAAGTTAAACTGACAACTAGGCCTGTAGTGATCAACAATAAATCAATTAATCGCATGATAAATTAAAATGATCAGCCTCATTTTCATTTATCAGTTTTTTTGTTTCATCGTGTTTCTCTCTTTCTACGACTAAGCTGCGAAGCTAAGCTACGAGCTAAACTAACAGGCCGACCTCGGGGAAAAAAAGTCTCTGTCTTGTCGAAGCTCCAAAATTCACAGCTGAAACCTGTGCCTTCGTTTAAAACGTTTCTCTCTGTAAAAAGAAACTGAGAACTTATTTACTGATTATTTTATTAAAAGCTTTATGTGAAAAATGCTATGCTAAAGAGCTCAAACCACACTGAGCGTCCGTCATTTTGAGAACCGAAGAGAGACAGCCAATATCACGTTAAGGGGCCTCCCTCCCATTTTTCTTAAAGAGACACGCTGCTCGCTCCCTCACTATCCATCCTTCGGTTCAAACAGTCTTATGCTTCCATCCAGTGGTCCAAAAAAGGTACTACATGCTAAACAAATAAAACATTTCTTCTTAAATTTGACCATAATGACTAATCCTTGTCAAATTTCAAACTATATTATCGTTTAATCGTCTCATAATCGCCCAACAAAATTTGTTATCGTGACAGGCCTATTGAAAACAGTGAGGATCAACATCAAGGTGAAATAAGCAAACCGGGTGAAAACCGAGACAGATTGGCTCAACAAGCGTTAGACAGAATAATCAGCGTGCACGGTCAGCCACAGTTGGTGTCCAACAGAGAGACATTTGGTGTGACTGACAGGCAACTGACCGTGAAGTCACGACAGCCTCTAGGGGAACAACAACAAACAAAAATAAATCAAACCAGAGAGAGAATGATCTTACAAAAGAGAACTATCAAGCTTTTGTCCTGCTTGCTTCAGTTTCTAACTATTTTTGTATTGAACGTTTTTGAATCCAACTACTGTATAAGAGAAGATGGGGACACTTGACTTATCAATAAAATACGTCTAAGATCCCAATTCAAAGCACAACTCCCTTCCTCCCTTTCACATTAATAACTGTCTTCTGACATACAATTACCAAATGTATAAAAAAATTATTAGTATCAGAGGTTTTAAAGTGGCTGTTTTAAAACAAGTGTTCTAATAGATTCCCCTTTTCCCTTCCAGTTAAACCACTTACAAGCTTGTCACCATGCAGTCATGAGCTTACTGGTATTGCACTGTTTCTATTCAGTCAGGCTTCCTCCCTTTCTTTTACTTCCCTACTCAACTGCCCTTGTTAGCCTGATCCATGATGAACTCACTTTATTTTGCATGAACAAAATCATCAAGAAATCATCAACTCTGAATGCCTTGTCATTTTTCAAAATGTTCTCATTGCATTTTTAAATGATAACAGCACACATTTATTGGCACTTGGATGAATAATGTTCAGCATTAACACTTTTGTGGGGTTTGTTTCTGTTAAATGACCTAGACTGGTGAGGGATGTGGATAAAACATGATTTGAGGATCAGAGAATAATAACCAATCTACAGCAGGCGGTTAAAATACTGGATTAGCTCGCAACGGCTAAGCTGTCATACATAAAACATGATGGACACACGTGAAATGACACCAGCCAAACTGTGCATGTCATTGCAGTTGTGACAAATACAGAGAGGCGTGCTCATGAACGCACACACTCCAAGCTTTTAAACAGAACGCTTTCTCTCCTCCATTGATGCTGTGGCTGTAGAAATATCTTTAGCTTTGTCACAATCACTCTCTCCAATATTTCATTCTAATCATGTCTGTGACTCACAAGAGAAACGTGGAACAGACAGTATTCAGACAGAAGTGGTATGCAATGAAGAGAAACAGGGAAAAAGTAGAATAAAAATAGACATGGGGGAAAATATGCAGTGTTGATTCTATCTCTTTGCACTCCAGACATACAGGACGGATCTGCCATCTCCACCTCCTTCCACAGCTTTCCACTCACCCCCATCCCCCTGCTCTGACACAACATTGCTGTATTATTGATTCCAGCAGGATTCAAGGCTTCTCAACACTGGCTCCTCTTCCATCCCACAGAGATGTTTAGACAGACTGATTAAATGAAGTGCTGCTTGTTCTCTACCATTTTTCCATTAAGTCAACCAGTCAGGATAGATTTTATTAACTCAATAAATGATGTTTATGTACACAAACTGTGCAAACAACTATGCATCATGTGAGCATATTATCTTCAAGTCAGCACGGCCATGTTTGTTAATCCACTTTAAACATATTGATCTGTGTTACCCAATAATCCTGCTAAGGTATGTCCAATGGTAAAACATTACAGACATCCTTTGTTAAACAAACAAACAAACAAAAAACTACCGTACACTTAAGGGAAAAATCATGAGTATAATACGGAAGGGTATTGCTCTCATCCATGAAATATTTTTTGAGCTTATGCAGTAAAAACGTGATATTACAGGGTATATGCAGGAATAATGAAGTTAATTTCAATACCTTTTCAAGACTTTTTCAAGACCTTCCAAAATAAATTCAAGACTTTATCGTCACTTTGTTTTATTAAGCAACAGATCTTTGATTTACAAAACTGCTGTTGTTTTCAATTAAATCCGTGAATCTCAAACCTACAACAGAACTGAGATACAGTGGAAAGAAAAAAGTTCAAAAGAAACTGAACTACGACTAGGTTTAAGAAAATATAGCTTTGGTTACAACAAGACTCGTAGCTATTGGTTGAACAATGGAGAATAAGAAATAAACACAGTAATCATTACATGTGCCTCAGTGCAGTTTATGACTCTAAATTTGTGCGAAGCTTTCCGAATCCTCTGCGGCGAGGAAAACAAATATTAATCATACATACTTTTTGCTGTCAAATTATTTAAAGCTAAAATAACAGCAACAAAAAAAATAATACCTCATCAAATCGCTTTCAAGACTTTTTAATACTTTTCAAGACCCTTAATTTTCCGAAAATTGATTTATCAACTTTTAATAACTTTCAAGACCCCGCGGACACCCTGTATTATGTAGTAAAAACGTGATAATTATGTAGTAAAAACGTGATATTATGTAGTGAAAACGTGATATTATGTAGTGAAAATGTGATAAGTAGATGTAGAAACGTACTCATCCACATGGTGGCAGTAGTAGGCTTTTTTTCTGCATGGACAACTGGTAAAAAGAGTAAGAACAAGTTTGCCCATACGCTGTATATGTACTGTGTGTGTGTGTATATAAACACACAACACACCCACACCCAAAGGGAGCATGACAGGTTTGGTGTTCTTCTGACATACCTCAATGATGTTCAGACAAGTTAACAGAACAAGCTGTTTGTCCAAACAGTCAGCCATTACGTGTTAGCATGCAGGCTAAAAACAGCGTACGGGCGAACTTGTTCTTACTCTTTTTACCAGTTGTCCATGCAGGAAAAAAGCCTACTACTGCCACCATGTGGATGAGTACGTTTCTACATCTACCGTATATTTATCACGTTTTTAACTACAGTACATAATATCACGTTTTCACTACATACTATCATGTTTTCACTACATAATATCACGTTTTCACTATGGTAAATGGTAAATGGAGCTTATTTATATAGCGCTTTCCAGCCCCCTGTGAGGGTCCCCAAAGCGCTTTACAATACCAACCATCCACCCATTCATACACGCATTCATACACCGGTAGCGGCGACTGCCATGCAAGGCGCCTTCCAGTCCTACCGGGAGCAACTCGGGGTTAAGTGTCTTGCCCAGGGACACAACGACATGGTGTGGGGAACCGGGATTCGAACCTCCAACCTTCCGATCGGGGGACGACTGCCATTACCACTACACCACGGCCATCCCTACCGCCCCACTACATAATATCACGTTTTTACTACATAATTATCACATTTTTACTACATAATATCACGTTTTTACTACATAATATCACGTTTTTACTACATAAAATCACGTTTTTACTACATAATATCACGTTTTTACTACATAAGCTCAAAAAATATAATTTCATGGATGAGAGCAATACCCTTCCGTAGTATAACACCCAAATGACTCTAAACTTTGAATATTGCGCTTTTGAGAGAATGGTTTCTCATCATGATGCTCAGGCAAGCAGAAACAAAAAAAAAACTGTAAACATAAAAGTTTGAATGATTAGAGTAGGCAGGAATGTAAAGTACATGCCCATGTTTTTGTTAAAAAGATGGCCGTTGAAAAGGTTACAAGGCCTCTGTGTTTCAGTCACACAGGAGCGTGTTTTGTCAAAACACCACCCTAAAACTCTTTTCCATCCCTCCACCCGATCACAAGTTCCGCTACCGGCAAAGCTTTAACAGGAGGCTAATTGTACTGCGGCCGAGCATGCGTGTTTGTGCACATGCAGCCTGAACCCTGAAAGCCTGACGCACCCATTCTGCAGACACGGCGAGTTACCATGGAAATAGAGAGATGGGTTTATTCTCCCCAATGCACATGATACAGTAAATGTTCACACACACACACACACACACATACACACACACACTTCAGCCATCTGCAGACCTCGCTCAAGCTAAAACACTGCAGAGGTTATGAGCTCACAAAAGGTTATTTCCCACCAGCAAAGGGAAGAACAACACTTCTGCTTTCTCTCATCTAAACATGCATATTCAAACACAAAGAAAGCACACCCATTACATCCCCCATGACCTGAATCAATGCAAACAG
>JBBPBX010016804.1:7166-30210 GCA_038048925.1 Garcialebias charrua | reverse complement strand
AAAAAAAACACCACAAAGACATTTACGATGGTTGCATGGCTAGAATGACAACAACCAGTGCTTCAACTTCAAGTAAGCAAAGTATCAGCCGACAGGGATCACTGACCCAACTGTTTGAACTTCAAACAGTAATTTTTTTATATCTAATTTTTTATATTTATTTATTAACTGTCATGTGAAGTTCAGACAGTAGTTAGGAAGTTCACTTAACATGTTTACTATTATGTTTATGAAACAAGAAAAAATAGAAATGGTGAAAAGAAAAGGCATATTTGTTTGCTTTATAGTAATCTCTGCTTTAAATAAATCTGACATTGTTTATTATAAAACAGATTGATTTATTGCTTCTGTTTGTTGAAAAATACTTAAGATATTAATTGCGTTTTAAATCGCAATTGCAATTTATAGAAAAAAATTGCGATTTTCCAAAATCGTTCAGCCCTAGTTAAAATCAGGTCTCTTTTGTAATGAGTCCCTGGGGCTCAAGGGGATTAACCTGTATGAATAAAGGTTGAATAAATTCAATGTTCAGTTAAATTAGCAAATCTTGCTAAACAGTTAAATTAGATTTCACCAAAGTAAAAAAAAGTGGCACTAGCTCTTGTCAATAAAAAGAACTGATGGGGTCTGCTACCAGACAGAAGGACAGATTATATCTTACATGAAAAAGGAGGAGGAACAGGCCATTAGTCTCTTGTTTCTTTTCTTCTCATTTCTTTTCTTCTGTTATCAGCTAAAGTGCATTTTACAAGTGAGCCCTGAGGCAGAATGAGTGGACTGGTTGGTCTCACCGCCTGCCTTGAAGAGAGTGGAAGGTGGGCAGGGGAAGCCCAGCCTCTCCACCAGAACCCCATCACCCCAGGGCTCTGCTTCACTTACCGTGTTTCCATCTATTTTCAATACGAATTTTGAGTGAATTTTCAAAAATTCACAAATATGTAAATAAAAATTAATGCGAATCAGAAGTGTTTCCATCAACTGGCTTGAAGCGCATCTACCATGCCACGCAAAGCGGCATTACGTCAGACGTCAGCGTTACGCGTGTCTACAGTAAACAGGAAGTAGCGGTTGAAAACAGAACCCGACCACACATCTCGTCAAAATGGAGAGAATATTTCAGGTATGTGTTGCTATCGGGCAAGTTGTATTTATTCTGTCATGCCAACTAGTTTTAGCGATGTTACATGTTGTCCGGAGCGGAAACAGCTGATCAGTCACATGACGTGAATGTTCGCTACGGCAGAACTGAGTCGGCAAATCTGTTTCCATCTGTCGTTTTGCGCATCAGCTCTCTTTCGAAACCCCCAAAAACCACCTCAAGCGAGCGTATCAACTTTTGAGCGAATTAGAGGAAGTTAACTCGAATTTTGCCGTTTCCATTCAGCTTTTCTGATGCGATGCTTCAAAATGCTCATCTAGAAACCTTGATGGAAACACGGCTACACTGGTTGGAAAAGTTCATACAATCACAAACTATTTCAGTCACAGCAGTTACTGCACTCTTTACTGAAGCAGGACAATTTGTGTTGGACGTCCTTCCAACAATAAAGGAACACTATAGCCTGTGAACATATGGCTTGCAGTGGGAAAGTGCTCATTCAACCTTTATTTAGGCAGGTTAATCCCATTGAGCCTCGAGGACTCATTTACAAGAGAGACCTGCTCAATGGGCATTTGACTCATTCCAGAGTAAGATCAAAGTCAAAGTCAAAGTCAACTTTATTGTCAGATCTGCAATATGTACTGTACAGGACATACACAGGACCGAAATTGCGTTTCTCTCAGTCCCTCGGTGCAACAGTAAACATCTAAACATTGAAACACTGAAACATATAATAATAGACATAAGCATAAAATAGTAAAACTAACACTGTCCTGAGTTTTTGCATAGTGGTATAAGAGTATGAAAATTTACACCAACTCTAAAACTAAAACTAAAACATTAAACATTTAATGAACATAATACTGTCCTGAGTTTTTGCATACTAGTATAAAAAAAAGAGTATAAAAAGTATAACTAAAATAAACTAAAGGTTTCTAGCATTGACATTTGCAAAGTGGCAAAGCAGCGTATGAGTTAATGTACACAGTATATGTATGAGGTAGTAGTTGATGTTGTTATAGAGGCAAAAAGTGTCATATGCAGTAAGGCACATTGGGCATCCCTAAATAAGACCGAAGATGTCTCTGCTGTGGAGTACTGTATATGTGGTCAAACACACAATCATTTTAGTTTATTTTAAATTTAGCCCACAAGATGCAGTGTTAGGCCATTTCTTTATACTGTATTTAGGTAATATACCCGTTTCCTGGGAGGCTGCTGTAGTTATTGGATATAATATTGCTGACAGCACTGAATGTCAACACCTACTAGACTGAACAGATCTCAGCTTGTTTTTAGCTGGTTTACCAGAGTTCAGTAAACAGTTTTGAATGTTACTTTCATTGGTAACTCTAAATTGTCCCTAGGTGTGAGCGAGAGTGTGAATGTTTGTCTTGTTTGTCTCTATATGGCCCTATGATGGACTTGCAACGTGTCCAGGGTGTACCTCGCCTCTCGATCAGTGACTGCTGGGGACAGCTCTCCTGACGCAGAAAGGAAAAGCAGGTAAAGAAAATGAATGGATTGATGGATGATTTTGGTGTTAAAAACTGCTCGGGCTGCAGCAAAAATAACTTATAAAATTACAAAAAATTTAAAATGATGACTACCGTATTTTTTGGACCATAAGGTCCACTTAAATCCTTAAATTTTCTCAAAAATCGACAGTGAACCTTATAATAGTCTTATATATTAGTTCTGGTTGTGCTTACTGACCTCAAACTGATTTTATGTGATACAAGGCATGCACTCAAAAATCTCTCAAAATTAACTTGTTTCGCTTAATGTGCTTTACAATCCGGTGCGCCTTATAGTCCTAAAAATACGGTATAAAATTCATATTTGCTTGCCTATTTCCGGGAAGTGGTGGAGCAGGGGATAGAGAAGGCAAGTCTGTGATAAGAAGGTTGCCAGTTCAACGCCCAAATTGACAACATCAACAATGTGGGTGGGAAAGTTGAAGCCCCCACACCTGTCTCCACCCTCATTTGCACCACTCTGGGCCCTTGATTCATAATCACCTGCTCACACAGACTCATGTTCGTGCTGCTGCTGTCCGGCATATTGTTTTTAATTTAGTGTAGTTCTTAGTTCACATCTTAGATCTTATTATGTTTTTTCTTTACAATGTATACTTTTGTTGGATGTAACTGGGACCCTGTGTACGTAATTTCATTCCACTACATGTACCACATGTGGTGCGAATGACAAAGAAACTTTGACTTTGATCAATGCCCCTAACCCCCACCATCTGCTCCGCTGGGCACCCTACATGGCAGCTCTCTGCTCCACACAGAGGGCTGTGGTAGCTCAGTGGTCTGTGGTTAAATAAGGAAGGACATCCGGTGTAAAAACAATGTCCACGTCTTCCTGCGAGTTAGATCACTGTGGTGACCATTGAGGAAGGAAACAGCCAAAAGAAGAAAAATAGCCTATTTCCCTTAAATATAATTGTGTTTCTTCATCATTGTTTAATCATTTTACAATTTACTGCTTCTTTGAATGATCTTCTATGCAGTTTACTTGTTTTGTATAATTTTAAAGCACTTCGTGTTTGTGTGCACTGCTATATGAAAGGTATTTTATACAGTAAAAAAAAAGGTTTGATTTGATTATAATTCAAATAAAAATGAACATGTTCAAAACATAAAGTCAAAAGCTGCTGTCTCAGAATAATGATAAAACTCACTCATCCTCTAGTTTATGATTTAATGATCAAAAAAGAACAAAGTTTTGAGCTTCCTCTTATTTGTCTGACAGCACCTGCAAATGGTTTAATTTGAAAATATATAGGAACTTACATCATTACTGATGCTAATTCTGCTTCCAGGTACACATGTTATAAAACACAAAGTGCTTGTAGGTACATATAGTGAGCATGTTTACAACCGTGCTCAGTTCCCACTGGAGTCTGTGATTATATGATGCACAGCTCTTGGTGGAACAGTTAACCAAACAGTGTTGGCCGGTCCATAGGGGCAGGTGAGGTGGAGCCCCACCTAAATAAATAAATGATTTGCCTCACAAAGTAGTTCCTCTTAAAAAAAACTGTAAATTATATATATTGAGCTTACTTTGTATAGTTTTATTCTGTATCTTTTTCAACAATTGAGACTATTTTAAATTTAATTTTAATCAATTTTCAGGGATTTATTCTCAGTATTTATTTATTTTTTGTAGTTTTTTACTATTATGGAGCAGTACTGTTCACCAAACCACGTTTGTTAAGCGAATACGAACTTGCCATCAGTGATCGGGACAGCCAGGTCTAATAGTTTTACTTGGGGCATCAGATTGTCTGCCCTGTGGACACATTTGGCTGGTATTAGTGCATTGGTATGACTAACCATAGACCTTACTGAGCTCAGAGCTGTAGTGAAACCTGCATGCTGAGTACAACAGTGGAGATATTCTCTATAAATCCATTTGGAGTATGTACTGTAACAACTAAGAATTGGTAATCATAAATTATTTCCAAAAATGTTCACTTTTATTATTTTTTAGAGTTACTTCAGTGAACTTTTTCTCCCTTTTCACTGTGTTAATCTGGAGTATAATTTCAGACTTATTACTTAAACTCACATCAGAAACCCAGTACAGAAAGCTATGGACTTGTCTGCTGAGGGCAGGAGGTGTAGTTTTCTCTGATTTATAAAACTGGACTGTTTTATCACAAGACGACTTCAACCAGCGAGAGAGAGAAAAAGGCAACAAGACAGTGCACAAATAAATTAATAAAAATATAAAAATTGAGAAAATAAACTATAATGAATTAAACACATCTGTAACGGACTTGCGACCTGTCCAGGTTGTACCCCGCCCCTCGCACAGTGATAGCTGGACATGGACACCGGCGAGCCCCGTGACCCAAGATGGAAGAAGCAGGTAAAAGATAATGGATGGATGGATGGAATTAAACGCATATCCTATGTTTTTCCACTGAAAATGTAATGCAAGTTGTAAAATTTGTTTGGTTAGTTATGCTGGTGAAGATTCTCAGTCGTCCATGACATGATAAAATCAAAAAAGGCATTCAATACAGGATCAACTGGACTTTGGTTAGTTATTTAGAAAATTAATGTCTGCCCCACTTATATTTTTGCTCCCAAGCCACCACTGTAAGCAAACCCATCATGCATAAAAATACAGGAAATGTTTGTGTACAAAACTGTGACTAATTATATCCAGAGACTAATTTTACCTTCTTAAAATATCAATCTGACACAGTTGCAAACATTTACTTAGAAAATGTTTTTTTAATTGTGGTATGGCACAGAAACAATCCCAGTAGTGCACTAGCTCATGAAAAACAAATAACTTTCTTTCTCCAACTTGAGTTTATACAAAGTAGATTAAGCACAAACAATCTAATTTTTTGTGTAAAACTACAGAAACAAAAGAGCTTGTTTTGTATTTTCTGCAGCCTTGTTTCCACCTTGTTGCCTTAGCACAGCTAAGCTAACACTAAATGCCAACAATAACCAGCACAATGTGCTCTTTCTGCAGTCCTAAGCTGTGATGGACATTAGAAATCTGTGATGCTGAGGCCCATGAGTATATGAGAAACAAGAACATCTAAACCTCCCCTGCTTGCTGCAGGGCAATGCTCTGGGAACCAAAGTCTAACAAAAACTTTGCTGTAATACTGTAATAATAATATATAATAATAATCATTTTATTTAAAAGCGCCTTTCAGGACACCCAAGGACACTTAACAAACCAATACAGTGCAAACATTATCAGTGACAAATTGAAATATAAAAAATACATGAAGATTATAAAATGCAAAATAATAAAAACACATTTAGTAGCAAGCAGCTAAATTAAGTGCATTTGCAGTATGCAACACCTGACTGGAATAAACTATATGTTTTTAAAATCAACAAAATAAACTTTATTCAAGTGTAATTGTGTGCAGAACAAATTATTATGACAAATGTGGAAAAACAAAAATCTGCTTCTTGGGACAAATTTTAGCTTTGATCTTGGCGTTCAGTTAAAAAATTCCTGCTGTTCCTTGTCCTACTGAATCAGATGGTATCAATATTAAGTAGACTTGATCAGCTTTTAGTTTTTAAACATTTCAAGTCAACAAAAACATTGAGACAAAAACACATTAACTTTAGCCGGTGTGCACAAAGTTTATAATGATGATGAATAAAGTGATGGAACTAAATTGTTTGAACAAGTCCTAAATCTTTCATATTTTAACTGATTCATGTACAACTAGAACAAAAAGAAATGAGTCAGATCACCCTGATCCACTACTAAAGTAAATAACATTTCCAGAAATGATGACAGTTCAGTAGTTTAAATACTATTCTAGCTATAGAAAGCTGACATCATCGACAGGATATTCAGACTAGGAAGTGTGTGATTCTGCATGACGAAACACATTTACCGTAGTCTGCAGCTTCCAGCTTTTGGCTAATTCTGAGGAGCAGCAAGACAATGCATCACAAACAATGATGAGTCCAGCAACAGGCAGGAGGTGGAACACCTGGACAGCTGGCGCAGGAAGAACAACCTTCACATCATTGTGAAGAAGAAAGTATTTGGGTGTGCACCTGAATGACAACCTCAGCTGAGGCAACAACACCACCAGCCTGATCAAGAAAGATCATCAGAGACTCTACTTCCTCAAGCAGCTGAGACGAGCTGGTCTGAGCAGCCCAGTCTTCACCTCCTTCTACAGGTGTGCAGTGGAGAGCGTCCTGTGCTCCAGCATCAACGTGTGGCATGGAGGCTGCACAGAAGTCTGTTGGAGTCAGCCTCTCCACCATGACATTTACACCTAGAGATGCAGGAAGAGGGCCACCTGCATCATGAAAGACCTCACTCACCCAGCACACACACACTTTTTGCCCCGCTCCCCTCAGGAAGGAGGTTGGGGAGCATTAAGTGTAGAACCACTAGACTGAGGAACAGCTTCTACCCTGAAGCTGAATCCCTAACTAGGATTACAGTATCACTGTGAAAAAGAAAAAAAAAAATCACTGTAATGCCACTTGGTTGTTGATCTCATGCTGCCGAGTTGTTTCATGCTGCCATGTATGTTCATTCGTACTCATCTGCTCACACAGACTCATGTTCGTGCTGCTGTTGTTCACGTATTGTTTTTGTTCTACTAGTGCTTTGTGTATTCTCAGTTTAGTGTATTTCTTAGTTCATATCTTAGCTCTTATTACTGTTTTTCTTTACAATTTATACTTTTATTGGATGTAACTGGGACCCTGTGTACACAATTTCATTGACTTTGACAAGGAGTGAGGTGAAGAACTTTCAGACTTCAGCCACACTTGGAGCGTGCTGTGGTCATTATTACATATTTTTGCTGTCATCTTGACAACAGGTTAGAAGCTGAACAGCATTTAGACACTGTGTAAAATGGCTACACAGTTGGGGTAAAGGGGTTCGGGTTTTTAATGTCAGCAGCAAAGTTAAGTGTATTCCCTCAGCCTATCAGGTGTTTTCTGAGCAATAAATTATAACAGCAGAAAACAAATGTAAGGAAAAAAGGTTAAAAATATATATATATATATTTTGTACCCAGGTTAAGAAAATAAATTCTTAGAACGTTAACTAGCCAGCTAAATAAACCAATACAAGATGTCAAGCAGGTCTCATATGCTATCACGAGAATACTCGGACTGAATAAATATCTGTGCAGAGCTTCAGGGCCAGACATGTTCTACATGAATGAAGGTCTGTGTTACTCACTCACCAGCCAAAACACAGCTCCCAGCATTTACACCCCACCTTAAGCCAAGGAAGATGGGAAAAAGACAGAACTGCTTTTATTCTCAAAACACCTAAAGCTTTAACCTTGAACAAAATTTAACTAACAGATAAAGTCTACTGTAGCCGACTAACAGTTTACAATGTGCACATCAGCCTACAGCTTATCTTTTTAATGTATTTAACCAAGATGCATTTTATTAACTGGAGAAAACAAACTTTGGTTGTTAGTTTGAATGATTGATTTTGACCCTAAGTGACACCAGATGTTTTTTTGATTTGGATTATTCTTACCCATAGAAAAAGGTTTTCACATGGCAAGTTCTGAAGTTGAAGCCTAAGGATTTGAGCTCATTTGGCTGAGGCTCCATTTTTCTTCCTGCCTAAGAGTGCCAAACCAAAGCCGCTAAATTAAATAGAGGCCCAACATATATTTGGACTCGCCCACTAAAGCCTTGAAGCTCTCAGTGAATGCTGCTGTGAAGAAACAGCAATGCAAGAAGCATGCCACTATATTCCTATCTGGACAAAAATGTGATTAAAAACACTGTGCCACATTTAAAAATTCATTTTTTATTTCACGGACAGACGGCTCACAACTGCTCGGCCTTGATTTATTTAACAGACTCTAAAACCAAAGGCTGAAGCCCGTCTAGACGTGGACCTCCTCCTACACGGTTTTCTTTACCAGAACAATAGCGGAGTCTTTGAACAGACACATGACTGTGGCTCATTTTATGAAATGAAAACCATCATTATTACATTTCTTGTCACACATCCTCGCATACGTTCAGCACACGAGCTCCTAGAATTACACATCAAACGCAGTCAAGTCGTCAGAGGTGGGGGAGGTGAAGGACATGAGGAAAGTCCCATGAAAGGTCTCAACTGCCTGCCTTTAAGGGTTCAACAAGCTTAATAAATTAGTTTTCCTCTTGACACCAGAAGATCCTTAGGGATTCAGCCAAGGATTCCAATTTAATAAACTCCTTCCTTCAGTTTTCCTCCGAGGCACAAAATGTAAAGCTTTTCCAGAAAGGACAACTCATCTGTGGACAGCATCGCAGGGATGCTTACAAAGCACTCATGACATGACCTAGAGCTGGTTAATTGCTTTGCATTATTGTCATGCCTCAGTGCAAAACCACCTTGAGTGACATTGTATTGATGCAATTCGAGAGTACAGCAAAATTATTAAAACAAGTAACAAAGTATTTAATCAGTAACGGGTATCAAACAAAGACGGCTCAGACTTGCCCACTGCACTCTTTCAGTGTACCGGTATGTTTTAACCAAATATAGTCATTTACATTTGTACAGGAGCTTGTCATTGGTTGGGTAGGTCTCTAAAGGCCATCATGGGGGTAGCTGAACACACAGCCAGGGATTTAAAAACATGTAGGTGGTCTTTGTGAGGCTGGGTCTGCAGACACAAGTGGCTGAACAATGAAGTGACTAAAAGGTCAACAGGGCGATGCACATACAAACTGGGAGGATTCATCAAACGTCACAGATGAACAAGAGTTTCATTGTTTGCTCATGATGTCCACCTAAATGTGAGACCAGGGACATTACACAGCAGAATGGTCACCCGCTTGGCAACATGATGTGTGGAATTTGTACTGAAGCAGTCATTTAAAAACACTGACCTGAACTGAATTAACATAATCATTTTTTCTAATTTTATTCTTGTGTGAATGTTTACGAAGCATTCACAATACAGTATTGTGATCCATTTTTCTTCAGTACGTTTTTCGGCATCTTTCTCGTTCCACAATTTTGGGGCCATTTCAACAAATCATATCAAAATGTTCAGCTCTTTCAATCCTACTCTGACTTTTGAGACTGGTGCAACTTTAGCTTTTTGAAATATTGGCCTTTTCTGCCACTTTTCCCCTAATGTGAATGAACTGAGCTCATTTTACATCCTTCAAATCTTAAGATGTGTTTACAACCTTTTCAGAGTCAGAGAGTCTTTATTGTCATTTGCACCGCATGTGGTACATGTGATGAAAACGAGATTATGTACACGGGGTCCCAGTTACATCCAACAACAAATGCAAGAGAAAAACAGTAATAACATCTAGAATTAACTAAGAAAACATCAACTAGTAATACACTAAGCCCTAATGTAGTGGAAAAACATCATTATAAACAGCAGCACGAACATGAGTCTGTATGAGCAGATGGTCACAGATGAACACAGCAACAAGAAAACAGATCAGCATCAGCATGATGTGATATTTTGCAGTGTTTATTCTTATTATTTATTTATTCATGAGTCTAACAGCCTCAGGGTAGAAGCTGTTCCTCAGTCTAGTGGTTCTACATTTGATGCTCCTCAACCTCCGTCCTGAGGGGAGTGGGGCAAAGAGTGAGTGTGCTGGGTGAGTGAGGTCTTTCATGATGCAGGTGGCTCTTTTCCTGCATCTGGAGGTGTAAATGTCTGTGATGGTGGGGAGACTGACTCCAACAGACTTCTGTGCAGCCTTCACCACTCTCTGTAGAGCTTTCCTCTCTGCAACTGTGCAGCCTCCATGCCACACGTTGATGCTGGAGCACAGGATGCTCTCCACTGCACACCTGTAGAAGGAGGTGAGAACTGGGCTGCTCAGACCAGCTCGTCTCAGCCGTCTGAGGAAGTAGAGTCTCTGATGACCTTTCTTGATCAGGCTGGTGGTGTTGTTGCTCCAGCTGAGGTTATCATTCATGTGTACACCCAAGTATTTGTAGCTGGAGACCACTTCCACCACTGATCCACCTATGTTCAGTGGGGCATGGGTGTGTTTGTTCCTTCTGAAGTCCACAATCATCTCCTTTGTCTTCTTCACATTCATGTGAAGATTATTCTCTTTGCACCAGCTCTCCAGATGTTCCACCTCCTGTCTGTAGCTGGACTCATCATTGTTTGTGATGCATCCCACCACCGCTGTATCATCTGCAAACTTAACAATATGACAGCCTGGATGTGTGGCTGTACAATCATATGTGAGCAGAGTGAACAGAAGAGGGCTCAGCACACATCCTTGAGGAGAGCCAGTGCTGAGGGTTATGGTGGAGGAGGAGAAGTTGTGGATCTTCACGGACTGTGGTCTGTTTGTTAAGAAGTCTAGTACCCAGTTACAAATGGAGGGGCTTAGTCCAAGTGTGGATAGTTTGTCTATCAGAGTTTGGGGGATCATGGTGTTGAAGGCAGATGTGAAGTCCACAAAGAGCAGACGCACGTATGAGTCCTTCTGATCCAGGTGGGTGAGAGCAGTGTGGACCACAGAGGAGATGGCGTCCTCTGTTGATCGGTTCTCGCGGTATGCATATTGATGAGGGTCCTCGTTGATGTTGACGGTTGCCTTGATGTGGGACATGACCAGTTTCTCAAAACATTTAGCGACTATCGGGGTGAGGGCCACTGGTCTATAGTCATTCAGACCAGTCACTGTGGAGCTCTTTGGGACTGGGATGATGGTCGCGGTCTTCAGGCAGGTGGGAACTGACTCCAGTGCAAGTGAGGTGGTGAAGATGTCAGCCAGCACCTCACAGAGCTGGTCCGCACATTCCTTCAGAACTTTCCCTGGGATGTTGTCTGGTCCGGTTGCTTTATGAGGATTAATCTTTCTGAGACTGCCTCTCACTTCTGCTGCGGACACCCTGAGATGCTCTTCATCTGGTGATGAGGTGAGTCTGGTGCTAGCTGGTCTGTTTGGATCTTCAAAACGTGCATAAAACTTATTGAGGGCATCAGGCAGAGATGGGTCCCTGGGGCATTGTTTGCTCTTGCCTTTGTAATCTGTTATGCATTTGATGCCCTTCCACATGCTCCGTGGGTCTTGTGAGGTGAACTGTCCCTCGATCCTCTGTGCATACGTGGCCTTGGCCTTCTTAATGCCATCAACCAGTTCTTTCCTGCTCTTCCTCAGCTCCTCTGTATCTCCGGACTTGAATGCAGTGTCCCTGGCTGCTAGCAGGGTGCGGACTTCCTTATTTAACCAGGGTTTTTCGTTGGGGTAACTGCTCCTTTACTGCTCCTTTCACATTTTGTTCTGCTTCAGCTTCCTTTAGCTTCTTGGTGCAAATTTAAACTTGTTTTCAGCTGCTTTCAGATCATTTCAGCTGTTTTTCCAGCTGCTTTGTGATCGTTACAGATTCTTTCTGCTAACTGCAACATTTCTGAGCTTCTAAATTCTTTCTGCTCCTCTTAGCTTATGTATGCAAGTTTAAGCTTTTTCTGTTATTTCAGAATATTTATAGTCGTTTTATGTTAATCAGCATTTTCAGCTAATTCCACATTACATGTTTGCATTAATTTCATCTTTATTCAGCATAATTAAGCAAAAATGTTTTCTCTCCACTTCCTTCTGATAATTTAAGCTTTGTACCGTACCTACTTTTCCACAGTTTTTTGCAAATTTCTGCCTTTTTCAGATAATTTCCCATTTTTGAGCTAATTTCTGCTTCTTTCAGCCAATTTTGGGCAAACATTTGTTCTTTCTGTTTTCTTCTGATAATTTAAGCTTGTTCTACCTTTTCAGCTTCCTTTTTAGCATTTTAAGCTATTTTCAGCTGCTTTCAAATAAATTCAAGTTTTTTGTGGTAATTTCTGCTACTTTCAGCCTTATTAACTTATTTTTGCTAATTTAAACTTGTTGCGCTCCTTTAAGCTTTTTTCAGCTGGTTTCAGTTATTTCAGATAATATTTTGCTGTTTTGCGCTATTTTTAGCCTTTTCAGCAAATTTCACATTTTTTAGCTCATTTTAGCTCTTTCCACTTCCTTCTGGTTGCTTAAGCTTCTTTGCCTTTTCAGTTACTTTTTAGCTATTTTTGTCAATTCCAGCTTTTTTAAGCTAATTTTCATAATTGCTGTGTTGATTTATGCTTATTTAAACATAATTCAACAAATATGTGTTCTTTCTAATTTCTTCTGCTAATTTAGGATTGTTCTTCCGTTTCAGCTAAAATTCTGCATTTTTTTAAGCTACCGTAATTTCAGCTGTTTATCAGCAAGTTCTTCAGCAATAAGCATTCACACTGCATTTTTGCAGGAAATGCAATTTCTCTAGTTTATCTCATTGAAGATGCCCATTTCTGAGTTGATGATAAAACGACTTAAATTAGTTCTGGCAGAAATTAGCTTTTTATATTGTAAAAGAAAAAAAATACAGTTGTAACAGTTTTAAATTTGTATAAATAAATGTGTTTATTATTATTGTAAAATGTTAAATAAGGCATTTAAATATCACTTTTAAAAGGTCCAAATCCATGACACTAAAAATGTTTTGCATATCACAAAGATCCCCCTGAATAATGTCCTTGTCATCTTAACATCCTCTGACTTTGTTGCTCACAGTTTCTTCTTTTTGGAGTCACTGATAGCCGATAAATCTACTCGTCTTCTGAAGCAGCCGTGTGGAGCTTTTGGAGGCTTATAACATCAAAGGCTAAACAATGGGGGAGATTGTTTAAATAAGATGACCCAGGAGTGATTAACGGGATGGCCAAAATCAAACAGGCCCAACTAATCTGTGATGCTCTTCGTCTGACTCCTCAAGCAAAACTAAAGCTTTAAACATAAACAGAAGCTAGAAAAATGTGTCTATTATTTTAACAAAAAAGTCAACCCAAAAGCCATACTAGAATTTAAAAAATAAATCCCATATGTGCATATTTTTATTTAAAGTCCTCTACACAGACACAGCCCATATACTTGCAGGCCACAGACATCAAGTTTGGGAAACTTGTGTCTATCAGCTCTACTGCTTAGCTACGATAACATCTCAAAATTTTCTGCTGGGTTGCAACAGTATGCTAGGTCACAATCTGCTTTGCATTATCATAAGCACAGCTGACGAACTGTTCCAGCAAAGCAGTGAATCAAATTTAATCTGTATTGCATGAATTCACTTTGATAGCTGCTTTTACACTGAACTGTTGGACAAAGTAAATATGAACTGCCTTTAGGCAAGTATGGGAACAGAAAAATGTAAACAAGACCAAAGACATGCACAAAATTGCTGTTTTTTTCATTTAGTAACTGTGTGACATGCCATACACGATCAAACAACTGGGCACATCAGCGTCAAGCCCAAATTAACTTTGGTTTTGCAGAAACCCACAACTTGGAATCACATTCCTCATACTGTCTAACAGACAATGGTAATATGTTGTGAGAATGTTCTTTTGCACCGGTGTTTGTGTGTGTGCTAAAACGTTACAGTGAGTATAAATTTACAACTTGTGCAAAAAACAAGAGTGGCCTCAGAACTCAACTCAGCCATTTACCTCTGGTAAAAGCAAAAAACGTTTTGGGTTGACATTGTGAGATGATCCATCAAATTTACTTGAAACTGGCCATTTTAACAAAGTCTGCAATAATAGCAAATTAAATAAATTAATATAATGTGTAGGGATGCACAATATTGGAATTTCGGACAATATCAGATATGCCAATACAGTATGTTAAAACGTATTTGGCCGATAACCGATACCAATACAAATACAGATTTTTTTTTTTTTCTTCCTGGACCTACTTACAGAGACTACATAACTTTCTCTGCTGTGGAATTAAAATACTACATTATTCTTCATAGTCTTTGTCTATTTAGCCTGCTACCAAATGCAGATGCCAAAAAGGGTCTGAAAATGATGTAACACTTCAACTTGGATTATGTTTAATGTCAAATTTATTCATGACATTTACTCTCTAACACAATGACAACACTCGAATAGTGCAAATTTGTAAATTTTCACAAATCTAAACTCAACGGCTTGCATGACATCATAACATTGTGCTGCAGGCAGCCTTGTCATACAAAAACAGCACCTTTCATATTGGTGTTATTTTGATCGAATGGCTGATATTTAACTTTATCGCTAATATCAGCCGATACCATGCCGATAATATTGTGCATACCTAAAAATGTGCTAAAAAAGGTGTTCAATGACCATTCTCAAGTGCATATAATTTATTTGTGGAAAGGTTTATGAACATCAACTAAAAAGCATGTTCCATTGTTATCACAATCTTCCCAGCATGTGCAACTTTATTTTAATCAGACCACCTGAAACAGCTTAAAATGCTGTTAAAAATCTTAAAATGCACTATAAGTGTGAACCATACTTCTTTTTTTCTTTTTATTTAACCTTTATTCATACAAGTAGTCTCACTGAGTCACGAGGACTCGTTTTCAAGAGAGACCAGTTATTAATGTACAACTTGTCAAGTTATGTTTCGCTCTCATTTTTTTTTCTGGTCTAGTTTATTTACGACCGTCAGATGGATAGGAAGTTGCAGTTATTTCCATTTGGGTGATTAAATGTGTTGATAACAGAAATCAGCATGTTTTGAAACGTGTTCTGATAATGCTACACAGAGAAGACAGAACATGAGATAAAACTACTACGTACAGTATGTATGCATCACCAACAAAGCTGTTTGTCACTTAGAAATTAAGTCAGAGCATTGATATACTAACTGAAGTCATTCTCATACAAGAAAAACTAAGATAAACCAAATATACAAGAAGAACATGTGCACAGACAGGTTGGAGATGAACAAAAAAAAATGAACAGCAGGCATTCAGTTTAAGCATTACCACATCAGTGTCTTACATTCCCGATGTCTCTTCAAATTTATTGAGCCTGCATGAGGGCTAGGACTCCACATCACACACATCCACATCCGCAAATACATCTCTGTTTATACAGCCAAGCCTTTAAGGAGCACGTGTCTGTGTGGACATGTTAAATGATGTGTTTTAGGCGAGTGAAAACCTAAATGGGACTGAGCCGTATGTTTCCACTGTATTCGAAATGATGTAACTTTCACTCCATTATGGTCACACAAGCTCAGCAATCAATGATTGTTGGAAGGTTAATGTGAGGAATGACCTACACAAACAAAGTCACTGATTCCAATGAAAAAAATGCAACAATTTAAACTTCACCTCAACAAAAACACCAACTTTCACTCCATATACATTCTTACCTGGTAGTAGTCTTTAATCTGTCGTATGAGAATGGAAAGGTTCTGAATGCGCAGCGTGGGGTCATTGTTCACTTTCTTGTTGGTCCTCTGCACAGTAGCTTTAGGATTTCTGTAGGAAAAACACAACAGTCTTACTAACTCTGTACCACAACTAAAACATCAAGAAAAGACAAATGCATATAAAATATTTGCTTTACTAATGCGTCACTAGAGATATTAGCAAGTTAACTGAAGAATGTGGTTCTTTTGTCATGTTCAGACACTTAAAACAAAACAGCCACCCTTTCCGTCTGCTGGTTCCACTCTTCCAGACCGAAATAACATTGATATGGACAGAAACATAATCATGACTCCTCTGTATTTTCTCTTTTGCTCAGATTTATTTTGTTTTCAAGAAATATCTTTTTCAATTTAGGTTTGACTTAAAAGGTCATTAAACTGATTGCAAGACTCACAACCAATGATATTGTCCATTTGTTAAATTATTTTTTTCATCTTTAGCTCCTTTTATCGGTCACCACAGACTGCCTCTCTCTGCCTCCATCTCACACTTTCCCAGCATCCTCCTCTGACACACCAACTCTCTGCATAACCTACCATTGTGGTATTCTTTGCTTCTTGTGTGGCAGCTCCAAACTCAACACGCTTTTATATCCACTGTCCTTCCTTTGCATGTGCCCAGTCTTCTCAGCCTGGTCTTTCCAACTTTGTTTACAGCATGTTATACTCATTTCTTATCAAGTTCACGTGGGAGAGGAAAAAGAACAACAAAACGACAGAGACACTCCAAAACAAAACAATAACCAATAAATATATTGTCCCTATGGGGAAACTTTCCTACAAGGTACCACTTTGCAAAAATAATACAATGGTAAAATAAATAAAACCTATAATATTACAATGGAACTATTCCATGAAGATACTATTGTCAGTTTTTGCAGAGAGATATTTGTGAATTGTATGTGTCCTTATAGTGGGAATAAATAAAAGTTGATTTGTCTGATCAGTTCGATATTTACAACAATCAAAACCATTTCAGATACACTTATTACACTGTATTACAGGCGTGCCTGGAAAATGTACCATTTTAAAATGTAAGTGTGCATCAGAGATCTTTTTCTGTGTACAGTCTAATGTGTTTGTACTACGGTCACTGATACAGCAAATCTGTCTAAAGCAGTTTATTTTTAAAGCCTCTTCATTTTATTTGGTGCATTTGAAATGTTGGCACTGTTGAAACGCTCTTCAATAAAAGTGCATAAAAAGAGCATCAAGAAGAAACGATTCTACTTTGTATATGAGGTTTCCATTTTCTGAATCCCCTCCATTGGCACACTAATGACTTTAACATTTACATCTACAGACATTAACAGGTCTCATTTCTTCTCACTGAGAGAAGGGAAAGTGAATAGGTCCTTGTGCTTTCATTACGGCGCTGACCGACTTATTCTTCGTTCCTCAGCTTGAAGTAGACAGAGATCAGGCCTATTTAATGTGAAGTTAAGTGATGCAGAGGCTGCAGTGGCAATCAGTGTAGAGCACCAGTGTCCACAGAGACAGCCTGCGTTCAGCGTTAAAGAGTGGCCATTAGCCCCAGTTTTAATGACACACATCTCATCATGTTACCTATTCTTTTCTTTTTACAGCCGACGAGAAGAAAAGAGCAAATTTCCTGCCTCATAAAGCAGCTCTTCTGAGCCGTCGGTAGCTGCTCTGGGTTGGTTCAGCAGTAGAAGACACTAAAGAACACGGAGATGCTTTAGATTCAAATGGCCGAAGCCTGGAGCGCATTTGCACAATGCGGTTCAAAAGATCATCCAAAACAAATGGATGAGAGTTCTGCTCGTCTGATTTTAGTTTACTGTGGCAAAAATGTGCTTTTCTCTTAATTTTATTTATTTATTTATTTTATCATCAAAAATGATTGCATGCCTGTATCATGATGTTGATTAGACATACTGGAGTTTACTTCAAATGTTTATTAATGTAGCTCAAGAAGAATATACTGGATCTGTGCAGCCTAAAGTTCAGTTCAACTATAGCACTTTGAGATTTTCATTTAGCACTTTGAGATTTTCATTAATGAAAAGTGCGTTATAAATTGGATTCATTATTATTATTATAACTCAGTTTGTTATCACAAGTTTGATCAAATGTGTCAGATGTCACTAAAAGAAAAAAAGAAACAATATAAAACTGGATATGGATGGTTTCAAAGAAGCTCCACTTTGAGCACCACCAGCAGTTATTGATTTACTAGTGTTAGATAGAAACTGTATCCATCAGTTGGGACAAAACCAGTATTTTAAATCTAACTAAATGTTGGATAACTTCAGTTTGCAGAATTTATTTCTGTTAGTTAACAACAATTATTACCAGTTGTTCAAAAAGCTATCTACAACAGGTAAAATATATTTTGTTTGCAATATTTATACAAAAACCCATTTGTAAAAGGTATGAACAAATTTTCAGATACATTAATAACATCCTTAAAAATTATTAAGTTAAAATAAAGCCAGTTTGTAACAGCGCTGGATATTTTGGGCTGAGCTAACCCAAGGAGGTTTAAACTCATCAGGGTTTGGTTGTCAGTTTCACCCTGCATACTGGGTTGAACAAACAAAAAAAGTTACATTTACACATAATTTACATAATAATAATTTACATAATTACACTGAAATAGATCTAATAAAAAGTTAATTTTAAATCCCCAAAAAATTGGGTTATTAGAAAACATGCTAGCTAGCGCTAGCTAATTAGCACTAAAAACTAGCCTAAGCCAGCTAGCACCAACAATCCAAATGCTATTGTAGGAACTCTACATCTAATGCAAACTAATGTCAACAAATACATCTAATGCAAACTAATGTCAACAAATCCAATCAGGTTAAATTACTTCTTAGTTGTTTTTACTCTTACCTCTATGTATTATGTCCTAAAGCAGAAGTCCAGTTGGGCCAGATTTGGTCAATTCTGGTCTAAAATGTCTGACTGTAAAGAATGACACACTTTTTTGCAACCCAACCACTGAGTAAAACTTTTTGACCCAATATTTGATTAAGCTAACCCTGCAATGTCCCAACAGCATTAACTCCGCAACTGAGTTATCAAAATACCCCAGAAGTTTTTAGTTTGTAAATATTTTTGCATTTATGGTGTAACTGATTAAAGTATCTAAAATTAGGCTACCCTTCACTCTGGGTAAAAACTGTTTAAGTACTTAAGTAATTATGAATTACAACACAAATCAAATAATTGTTTAAATAGGTTGAAATCACAAGTCTGGTGTGGGAAAAAAAAAGAGAAATCTGAACATGAGAAACAGATTGATAATAAGAAACAAAACAATTCATCCATCCATCCATCCATTTTCGTCCGCTTATCCGGGGTCGGGTCGCGGGGGTAGCAACCTAAGCAGGGAGGCCCAGACTTCCCTCTCCCCAGCCACTTGAAGCAGCTCCTCTGGGGGAATCCCAAGGCGTTCCCAGGCCAGCCGAGAAACATAGTCCCTCCAGCGTGTCCTGGGTCTTCCTCTGGGTCTCCTCCCGGTGGGACATGCCCGGAACACCTCACCAGGGAGGCGTCCAGGAGGCATCCTAACCAGATGCCCGAGCCACCTCAACTGGCTCCTCTCGATGTGGAGAAGCAGCGGCTCTACTCCGAGTCCCTCCCGGATGACTGAGCTTCTCACCCTATCTCTAAGGGAGAGTCCAGACACCCTGCGGAGAAAACTCATTTCAGCCGCTTGTATCCGAGATCTCGTTCTTTCGGTCACAACCCAAAGCTCATGACCATAGATGAGGGTGGGAACGTAGATCGATCGGTAAATTGAGAGCTTTGCCTTTCGACTCAGCTCTCTCTTCACCACGACAGACCGGTACAGCGCCCGCTTCACTGCGGACGCTGCACCTATCCGCCTATCGATCTCACGCTCCAGTTTTCCCTCATTCGTGAACAAGACCCCGAGATACTTAAACTCCTCCACTTGGGGCAGGACCTCCTCCCCGACCCGGAGAGGGCATGCTACCCTTTTCCGGCTCAAGACCATGGCCTCGGATTTGGAGGAACTGATCCTCATCCCGGCCGCATCACACTCGGCTGCAAACCGCTCCAGCGAAAGCTGTAGATCACGATCTGATGAAGCCAATAGGACCACATCATCTGCAAAAAACAGAGAAGCGATTCTAAGGCCACCAAAACGGATCCTCTCAACACCTTGGCTGCGCCTAGAAATTCTGTCCATAAAAGTTATGAACAGAATCGGTGACAAAGGGCAACCTTGGCGGAGTCCAACTCTCACTGGAAACGAGCCTGACTTACTGCCGGCAATGCGGACCAAGCTCTGACACCGGTCGTACAGGGACCTAACAGCCCATATCAATGGGCCTGGTACCCCATACTCCCGGAGTACCCCCCACAGAACCCCCCGAGGGACGCGGTCGAATGCCTTTTCCAAGTCCACAAAGCACATGTAAACTGGTTGGGCAAACTCCCACGCACCCTCCAGGACCCTGCTGAGGGTGTAGAGCTGGTCCAGTGTTCCACGACCAGCACGAAAACCACACTGCTCCTCCTGAATCCGAGGTTCGACTATCCGACGGACCCTCCTCTCCAGAACCCCTGAATAGACCTTACCAGGGAGGCTTAAGAGTGTGATCCCCCTATAGTTGGAACACACCCTACGGTCCCCCTTTTTGAATAGGGGAACCACCACCCCAGTCTGCCAATCCAAGGGAACTGCCCCCGATGTCCACGCGATATTGCAGAGTCGCGTAAGCCAACACAACCCCACAACATCCAGAGCCCTAAGGAACTCAGGGCGAATCTCATCCACCCCTGGAGCCCTGCCACCGCGGAGCTTTTTAACCACCTCGGTGACCTCAGCTCCAGAGATTGGAGAGCCCGACCCAAAGTCCCCAGGCTCCGCTTCCTCAGTGGAAGACGTGCCAGTAGGATTGAGGAGGTCTTCGAAGTATTCCGCCCACCGACTCACAACATCCCGAGTTGAGGTCAACAGCACGCCATCCCCACCATAAATGGTGTTGGTCGCGTACCGCTTTCCCCCCCTGAGACGCCGGATGGTGGACCAGAATCGCCTCGAAGCCGTACGGAAGTCATTCTCCATGGCCTCTCCGAACTCCTCCCACGCCCGAGTTTTTGCCTCAGCAACCACCCGAGCCGCATGCCGCTTGGACTGTCGGTACCTATCTGCTGCTTCCGGGGTCCCACAGGCCAAAAAGGCCCAATAGGACTCCTTCTTCAGCCTGACAGCATCCCTCACCGCCGGTGTCCACCACCGGGTTCGAGGGTTGCCACCACGACAGGCACCAACAACCTTGCGGCCACAACTCTGATAAGCTGCCTCGACAATAGAGGCGCGGAACATGGCCCACTCGGACTCAATGTCCCCCGCCTCCCTCGGAACGTGTTCAAAGCTCTCCCGGAGGTGGGAGTTAAAGCTCCGTCTTAAGGGCGAGATACACTCGAGCGTTCTCACGATACGCCTATACGCAACGTACGTACGCCAAGGCAAAAGCGTAGCCCCGCGTAGCCCCTCAGGGCATGTACGCGCAAAGCTTTTTTTTTACGACCGCGGACGCTTGCGCGGTGTCTGACCATAAACTTCCCCGGCGCCGGACTGTTTTGTATGTTACACAAATGAAATAAATTCCCCTTCTTTATCGCTGATCGGGCCTTTTCTTTTGTTTTTTTGCCTAAAGTCAAGTAACCGCTTCTTCCTCCGTTCACTCATGACTGAAATGAATGAATTCAGGTCCTACCTGGGTGCGCGATGTTTTAAATATTCCCTGGTGGACTGTGTGCTGCAGGAAAAGCGCTCCCTGTTATTATTTTTATTTCTGAGAGAACTTTTTATAACATATATAGTAGAAACACCGCATGAGAACACCGCAGCTTTCTTCAGCGAGCTACATGAGCTGACTGAAAGCTGTCAATCATTTCAGTAGGCGTGTCAGCAAGTGACCAATCAGCGAGCTCAGTTGAGTCCCCTCCGTGCGCAGCTGCTCATATTACAACAAGGATCTGGAGCGAGAACGCGAGCGTTTGAAAGCTGATAAAAGCCGAGCTATAGCAGAGAAAACATGCGCACAAAATGCGCGCGTACAGTGGCGTACTTCATGTACGCTCAAGTGTATTCCAGGCTTCACGGGAGACTCTGCCAGACGTTCCCAGTACACGGGAGACTCTGCCAGACGTTCCCAGCAGACCCTCAGAATACGTTTGGGTCTGCCAGGTCTGACCGGCATCCTCCCCCACCATCGGAGCCAACTCACCACCAGGTAGTGGTCAGTTGACAGATCCGCCCCTCTCTTCACCCGAGTGTCCAGGAAAAACTAGTGAAATCTAATAAAATTATTTAAAATAATAATAATAACATTAATCAGTGTCTCTAACGTCCAGTAAAAGAACTAAAAGAGAATACAGTAACACAGCAAAATACTGCAAATGGAACAAATGGCGGCACGGTGGTGCAGTTGGTAGAGCCTCTCAGCAAGCAGGTCGTCTGTTCAAATCCTGGTCTGGGGATCTATCTGGGTGGAGTCTGCATGTTCTCTCTGTGCATGCGTGGCTTTCCTCCAGGTAATTCAGTTTCCTCCAACAGACCAAAAACATGCTTGTTAGGCTGATTGGCAACTCTAAATTGTCCCTATACGTATAGGTGTGTCCCTGTGATGGACTGGAGACCTGTCCAAGGTGTCCCCCACCTCTTGCATAGTGGCCACTGGATATGGACACCAGTGACCGCTGCGACCCAGAAAGGAAGAAGTGGTTAAAGATAATGGATGGATGGATGTAATACCTTCATGAACGATTGTACAAATCTTTGCTAAATGACCTGCAAACATATACAATAACATTTTTAGCTTCAAATTAAATTAAAACACTTTTGTTGTGGGGGTGTGGGTTGTATTCATATTAAATCACCTCTGATGTGTGCAATGAAAGTCAGCTTCAAGAGGTGTTTAAAGTGGCAAAACGGCTCTCTGCATCTGATCACACTTTGTCAAACAAATGCTTTAACCTGCACCAGATACCACAAAAATAAACACAAATCGACACAGCCAGTGGCTTTCAAACTACGGTAAGCATTTAAAGCTCTTCTACATATGCTTTTAGAATGATTTCAAAAGGCTCACATTATCCCAAACATTAAAAACACATTACCATACACTTCATTTATAATCATTTAGAAAAAATAAATCTT
>JBBPBX010016803.1:33698-47636 GCA_038048925.1 Garcialebias charrua | reverse complement strand
GTAGAGCTGTCATCGGGCCGGAAATCCACGGCCCTACCCTACCCGAGCCCTTAGTTTAATTACCCAAGCCCGAGGGAGCCCGCTCATTTCCTAGAAATCACCGCCCGACCCGACCCTACCCGATTAAAAAAAAAAAACACTACGTTTATTTATTAAGCTTTATTAAGCGCTAAAAAAATGCTTTGCTTGAATTATAACAGTAACAGTGATAAAGAACAATAAAAAGTATCACAAATATATTTTTATTAATAAGAACTGCACAAACATGAACAAAATAAAACGCGCATATATTCAAGAAGATGGCTTTGTTGTTTGCGCCGGCCGGAGCGCGGCCGTCAGCTGCGCAGCCTCTTCTTCAGCTGTGAACCTGCCAAATAAATCTGGATTTAGTTGCTTAAATACAAAATTATAAATATATTTAAAAATCGGTCAAGAAGTTTTTCTACTTACATGGCTTACATGTTGTCATGTAAGAACAATATCGCGTCCACTGTAGCAGGTTTGAGAGATGTCCTCCTCTGATCAATTGTGAGTCCAGCCGCGCTGAAAACTCTCTCGCTGCTGCTGCTGCTCGCTGGAATGCAGAGCACAGATCTCGCCAACTTGGCCAGTTTTGGGTACACACTCGAGTTTAATTTCCAGAATCCAAGCAAGTCTCTTTCATCGGCCACAGCATGCTTTAGAGTGGTGTACAGCGTGACCTCATCTTCTTCTTCACTGTCTGATTCATCCACTGCGTTCTCCCACTCAGCAAAAGAACTTGATGTTGTTCTTCTTTGTTTTGCTGGAGGAGGTGTGAGCGCGCTTGATGTTGAAGCTTCAGGAAGCACTTCTTCAGGTGCGGCAACTTGTTCCGCCGCAGATGAGAGCAGTGTGCGGACGTGAGCGTGCACCTGACGCACGTCAGCTGGTGACATCATTTTGAGTTTGTTAAAGTTGGGCCACAGAAATAATGCGACTCTGTGCAAGTCGTGGATAATAATTTTGCGCTCCAGCACTTCTGCATGTCTGCGGCGCAGAAACGCCTGCTGCGGAGAGTCTGTGCGTGAGGACTGGCAGTGTTGCTTCAGTTTCTCATTCCAGAGACAAACCAGGTTGATGGTGGGATATTTGTCACCCTCCAGTTCTCTCTGTGCACGGTAAAATGGTTCGAGAAATGTCACTAAAAAGTCCAGCATGTCGGGGGAGATGCTGTCCAGGCGCGCCTGCTCTCCGCGAGCCTCCATCTTCTCACACAGCTCAGTGTAAATATCTAGCACAGATTTAAGTGTGAGGTACACAGTGCTGAATCTGGTCTCACCCATCTGCAGTACAGTTTTTGAGAGCTGCGCAGCTAGACCAGATTGTTTTATATATCTCACAAGAGCTTTGGCTGCCGCGATGGTCTCAGCTATTTCTGGAGCGTTTCCAGCCAGTGCGTCAGGGTCCAGCCCGTGGCGCAGGACGGTGTTTATTAGATGATCAAAACAGTTAATCCTCCTGTCTGGCTCCAAGGCTTTAATAATATTGCTTCCTTGATCTGTCACCCAAACTATTTTATTTAGGGAGGAGGGGTCCAGGCCAAATTTGTTAATAAGCAGGCGCAATATTTCCTTTCTGATATTTTTGCCTGTTTTAGCTTCTTCTGCTGGAAACACGGCTGTCGTCAGAGTTTTTCCAACTAGTTTAAAGTCACTTCCGATGAAGTGGCAGGTGATTGCCATGTAACTTGTTTTTTTGTAATCATCAGTCCACATATCTGTGCTCATTGCAATGTCACCAGTCGCAAGAGCCTTTTTCAGTGTTTGGATTAAGGCTTCTCTTTTTTCTTCGGCCATTTCTGCGCACATCTTTGAAATTGTGTTGCGGTGTGGCAGAACGGATTCTGCAGAGACACGACCATAAGTGGCACCAACATTTATTAACTCTTGAGCCAGTCCTCGAAAACCTTCTCCACTCACCACGTTAAAAGGCCTGATGTCTTTGCAGCAAAACGTGACGCACTTTTCCGTGATGGATTGCTTGAATCGCTGCGGGACTTTCTGCACGTTCACAAATGAAGTCATTGAGCTTTGACTATCACTTTTTTTCGGAGGAGGCTGACACACTTTGCTATGTCGACTCAGTGAGGAGGTCCCAGTTTTTTTGCTGTCATAGCTGAGCACAACGCCACATTTGTTGCACCTCACAAAACCAACGCAGGCCATTTTGTCGTCAACTACAAGTTTAAAATAGTTCCAGACCTCAGACTTTCCACTCTGGTGGCTTTGAAGACTGAGTTCTCCCGTTTTCAGCTTTTGTTGAACTCTTTCAGGCTCCATTATGCCGCTTGTTGTTGTTTTAATGTGTAGGTCAAGTGCAGATCCTCCTCAGTAGTCCGCCGCAGAGAGGAGAAAAGAAGGGTGGGCGGGGCTGAGTTTAGTGGCTGCGCGCGTCGCGCGCCAATCTATTCTTTCTAAATTCACTCTATTAATTATTTTCCTCATCAGTAAACTTACTGCCTTATATTCTTTACAAGCAGATTAAAACAATTTTATATTGTGTGCATTTTTATTTAGTTTTGTTTTTGCTGTATGATTTAAAAAACCCACATCAAAGCCCGAGCCCGACCCGGCCCGCCAATCAAACGCAAAAAATATGGCCCTACCCTACCCGAAGTCGGGTAGGGCTCGGGTAGGGTCGGGCTCGGGCAAAGAAACGACACCTCTACCGCCAGGGGCGGTGCTTCAAGCACGAATTAGCATTCTTGCGCATGCGCAGGTCAAGTACAAATGACAACAACGTCACCCGTGACCTGCCGGGGACCTGCGTGACTCTATATAGGCACGTCACATCCGGGACCCAGTCCCTTCATTCTTTTCGCGCACAGGTTTGTATGTTGAGTACAGCGTGTGGTGTGTGAAGCTGGTTGCTTCGGTGTGTACCACACTGCTTTCCGGAAAACTGCTTGTTGCTAGTAGCCACGTGACCAACTTTGGTCGGAGTTGCAGGTAAGTCTCGCCCTCCAGGGCTGCACACGCTGTTTTCATCCTTACCGGTTCTTTGGTCGCTTCGACGACAACTGGTAGTTCTGCTCTTGTGGTGAGATGGTGTTCCACTTCCCCCTCCCTTCCTCTCTGTGCAGCTAGATGAGCATCAGGTGTAACTAGATGAGCAGCATTGATTGGTGGGCGGGGCAGACTCCCTTATAGCTGGGCAGGCTGCTATGGGGTGCGTGTGTCTTTGTTTCCCTCCCTGCTGCTCCAGTGGCTGCTTCGTTCTGCTGGTGCTCTTGGTCTGCTCGTCTGAGATTTGTTGCTCTGCTGGCATTTCCAGCTGGGTGGGGATTGTTGTGGCGTGCGGTTAGGCCCTCGCCTGCTGACCTGCTTCCTCCCAGGTTTAGCTGTGTCTCCACCTCTGGGCACCTGATTTTGCTGCTTGGAGCTGCAGTGCTATGGATGCTCTGCTGTTTTGTCTTTTGTCTTTTATCTTTCCCAGTGTGTTCAGACGCTTTCAACAAAATCTGTACTGGATGGGCAGGTTATGTGAGCAGAGCATTGCTTCTCTGACTCAGTTGAAAAGAGCATCTGGACTGGATCATGACAATGACTGAGGATGGTCTTAAAGTGTCTCCCATTACTCCTATGAGTCTTCCTGTTTCACAAGGACCGAGTGGTGGACTTGAATTCTTGTTTTAGGAAAGAACTCTTACAGGGACTGAGTGGTGGACATGAGACCACAATTTTAAAGAGAATTGTTTTACTGTAACTGTTTTAATAAATATTGTAAATTGGCTTTAGTCTGTGTTCTGGTGTATAACTTAAAGGAGCAAGAGCTCCACCTTCTGGTCACATTTGGCGTTGTTGGTAGGGTTTACACCATTGAACACAGACTTTATTTTAGTTTAGTTTTAACTTGTTGGGTGTGTTTTTAAATGTGGCAAGACAAGACAGCAGTAGTTGTCCAAGGGAAGACCTATTTGTGGGTTTGGAGTTTTTTTTTTCTACTAGTGTTGTTTTTTTTCTTTTTTTCCTCCTTTTCTTCTCTCTTTTTTCTTCTTCCCTGCAGGTATGTAGGAGGTGGCACAGCTGCCGGTGGATGGAGTGGGTCAGCAGAAGGCGACGGCTGAGGGTTTGCCGGGCGCCGCTGCTTCCTCGGCTGTGGTTGGTGGTGTCATGCCTGTTTGCGCTGTAGTTGCTGAGTGGTTGGTGGTTGTGCCCGGGGAACAACAGTGTCTCATGTCCGGTGGTAGGACTGGCATTGGGATCAGCGAGTGGATCAAAGAGGCCCCAATCGTGTATTCGGGCCCGCCATTTGTCAGCAGCGGATGAGGTTTGCTTTCTTTTTATACATCTAGAGGGGGCAGCAGGGGAGGAAACAAAAGTACCACACTAATGTACAGTAGAGAGGAATGACCCCAGTGGGGGAATGGCAGGCTTGCCACTAGCAGCTGCGTCAAAATTGTTGGCATCTTGTCCACTTGAGGTCTTAACCCTTCAGGGCGTAAGATGTCTTATTCTAGCTCTATTTAGAGTGGGATGTTAATCTTGGTGACAAGGTGCTTTTGCATTGTGGGATTCTGATGGTGAGAAATCCCATTAATGCTGGTCCTTCAGTTCATGGCTTTAAAATGGGCCATGACTGAGAAAGTTAGTGAATATTTTTTGGGCCATTTGGTGCATGGTCTATTTAGACAACATAATAATGATAATGCTGTGAGTTATTTTTATTCAGCCAAGCTTGGTGCCATGGAGCACCGCTGGGCTGTTCAATTTGCTGCTTTTAATTCTAGGTATTAATGAAGTAGCGTTCTGGACGCAGCCATGACAATGCTGAAATGTGTAGGTCCATCGTCGGGGCGACAATGCAACAAAGGGGGGTAGAATGTGGTGAGATGGCGTTCCACTTCCCTCTCCCTTCCTCTCTGTGCAGCTAGATGAGCATCAGGTGTAACTAGATGAGCAACATTGATTGGTGGGCGGGGCAGACTCCCTTATAGCTGGGCAGGCTGCTATGGGGTGCGTGTGTCTTTGTTTCCCTCCCTGCTGCTCCAGTGGCTGCTTCGTTCTGCTGGTGCTCTTGGTCTGCTCGTCTGAGATTTGTTGCTCTGCTGGCATTTCCAGCTGGGTGGGGATTGTTGTGGCGTGCGGTTAGGCCCTCGCCTGCTGACCTGCTTCCTCCCAGGTTTAGCTGTGTCTCCACCTCTGGGCACCTGATTTTGCTGCTTGGAGCTGCAGTGCTGTGGATGCTCTGCTGTTTTGTCTTTTGTCTTTTATCTTTCCCAGTGTGTTCAGACGCTTTCAACAAAATCTGTACTGGATGGGCAGGTTATGTGAGCAGAGCACTGCTTCTCTGACTCAGTTGAAAAGAGCATCTGGACTGGATGATGACAACGACTGAGGATGGTCTTAAAGTGTCTCCCATTACTCCTATGAGTCTTCCTGTTTCACAAGGACCGAGTGGTGGACTTGAATTCTTGTTTTAGGAAAGAACTCTTACAGGGACTGAGTGGTGGACATGAGACCACAATTTTAAAGAGAATTGTTTTACTGTAACTGTTTTAATAAATATTGTAAATTGGCTTTAGTCTGTGTTCTGGTGTATAACTTAAAGGAGCAAGAGCTCCACCTTCTGGTCACACTCTTTTTTACTCTCGAAGCGGTGGCGTTTCCGCCCGCGTGGAGTTAATCTTCTGTTCTTGTTGTTTATATGACTCACCTGTAGCGTTTTCGCTGGCATTGAGTTAAACTTCTGTTGTTTATATGAATCACCTGTAGCGTTTTTGCTAGCGTGGTGTTTAACTTCTGTTGTTTATGTGACTCACCTGTAGCGTTTTTGCTAGCGTGGAGTTTTTTCTGTTGCCGTTTATTCAGCTCACCAGTGGCGTTTACTGCTCGTGTTTGAGTTTATCTTACTGAATATTATCCAACTCACCAGTAGCGTTTACTGCTCGTGTTTGAGTTTGTCTTACTGATTATTATCCAACTCACTAGTAGCATTTACTGCTCGTGTTTGAGTTAATTCAGCTGATTATTATCCAACTCACCTGTAGCGTGTACTGCTCGTGTTTGAGTTTATCTTCCTGTTTATTATCCAACTCACCAGTAGCGTTTTCGCTTGCACTGAGTTGTCTATTGTTTGTCATTTAAGCTCACCAGTGGCGTCTATGCTTGCACTGAGTTCTGTACTTTATCTGACTTCACCAGTGACGTTTGGTTTTTCCTCCTTGCTAATAGAGTCGCCAGTGGCGTTTTCTGCTTGTGCTTGACTCCTCTTGGTGGCTGACTGCTCACGCTTCTCGAGCGTGATGCTGCAACCTTTGTGTTGCTTGTCCTGTCTGACGTTGCTTCAGCCCGAGGACAGACATGACTTGTGTCCCTCCTGTCTCGGTGTGGGGCATCTCCAAGAGGTGCTGTCGGATGACGCTTGCCCCAACTGTGCCGTCATGTCCTGGGCAATCAGACTGGAGTGGCCTACCGACGGGGCGAGTGCTGCACCATGTAGCCCGTTGCTGCCGGGTCAGGCGGTGAGCAAACGGCCTGCTGTGGCCGCGCCTTCACGGCCGGCGAAGCGAGCCAGACGGCCTGATGCGGACAGGTTGACCACGAGGGTGGCCCACGTGAGGACCCTCCTCCAGTCCTTTCAGACTGATGATGACCGGGACACGGCGCTCCCTCCCTCCCGATCGAGATGAAGCATCGGTCACTGGTGACGATGCTGTTTCGCTGGCGGCCTCTGGCACCCACTTCCGTGAGGACCTTTCGGGGCTGGGCTCCGAGGTGTTGGAGTCTGACTCCGTTGCCTCCCAGGACAACACGGAGAAGTCCGTGACAGCCGCCATTCGAACGGCTCTTGCCCGCCTGCAGATTAGTGTCCCTCAGCCCCAGCTTGTAGCTTCCAGCACGTTTTTTAGGCGCCGTACATTGGAAGCGGCCCTTGTGTTTCCCCCCTCGGATGAATATGTTCGGGAACTACATGCCTGCTGGTCTGACACCAGGGCGCTTTCGCGTCCGACACAGGATGGCAGGGTCCTGGCGTCCATGTAGGAGGCACCCAAGATTGGCCTGGGGCAGATGCCTGCAGTGGAACCAAGCATCGCCTCTCTTATCGTCCCTCCTAACGAGGCCTTGCGGCCCAATGCCCATTTTCCGCGGCCTCAATGCCGTATTACTGACGACCTTCTCTGCATGGCCTATGATTCTGGGGCCCGTATGGGCCGGATTGGGAACTCCCTTTCCCATCTCATGCTGGCCCTGTTGTCCTCTTTGGAATCTGTTCCATTGGACCATTCCACACAAGGCCTGGTTGATGCATCTCTGCAGGCCTTTGCCTTCATGACTAGAGAGATTGGTTGAACACTCTCCACGCTGGTGCGTGCTCACCGCCAGGTCTGGCTGGCGCAGTCGTTGCTCACTGAGCCTTGTAGGAGAACCCTCCGGGACCTACCTGTGATTCCGGGGGACCTGTTTGGCTCTGCGGCACTAGACGCCTTGGACCGTACGGCTCAGGCGTCTCGTATGAGGCAGCAGCTGGTGGGGCTTCACAAATGTGAACGCCAATCGGCTGGCACTTGGATGGGTGTAGGCTCCTCACGAAGGTCTTCGCATCCGTCTCCTTCTCTCGTTGTGCCTCAGGTTCCAATGTGGGGTTGGGGATCGGCCTAGAGACCTTTTCCAGGTCAGAGGGGTCAGGCTCTTGACCCGGCTGGGGCTGGGCCATCTCACTCCTTTCGAGCGGCGCAGTCTAGCCGGCATCCTCCCAGGCCTTCGTGGGGTCGGGAGGCCCGCAGATGATACCTTAGTGCTGGCGGTTGGTTATTTTGCCCCGAGACAGCTCAACTACTGGGCTGCCTACACGCCGGACGTGTGGGTGTTGTCCACCCTGTCCCGGGGGTATCGTCTTCAATTCCGTCGCCGGCCACCCGTTCCTGGCGGGGTCAGGATGACTGTAATCCACGACCCGGTGAAGGCGCAGGCACTGAACGACGAGACCTGCACCTTGCGGGCCAAGGGAGCTATAATGCCTATGGACCCCCAGCTGGATCCAGAGGGCTTTTATTCCACATATTTTCTTGTTCCGAAGAAGACCGGGGATCTACGTCCGGTTCTGGACCTCAGGGGCCTGAACGCGTACTTGAAGGTCATGCCTTTCCGCATGCTAACCACCAAGGATGTCTTGAGGGCGATTTCCCCGGGCGATTGGTTCACTTCCATCGATCTCAATGATGGTTATTTCCATGTTCCAATTGCGCCACCCCATTGGCGGATCCTTCGTTTCACCTTTCAAGGGCGGCACTTTCAGTTCAGGGTCCTCCCATTCTGTCTTTCGCTGTCCCCCAGGGTATTCACCCAATGCATCACAGTGGCCCTCTCTCTTCTACAGGTGCGGGGCCTACGGATCCTCCCGTATCTAGACGACTGGCTCATTTGTGCCACGACGCAGGATCGGGTGGTTTGGGATACCCGATTGGTGCTCTAGCATGTGAGACGCTTGGGTTTGTGGGTGAACCTAGGGAAGAGCAATCTGACTCCCTCTCAGGAGACCGTCTTTTTGGGAGTTGCCATGAATTCTATTTCGATGACTGCTCGCCCGTCACCCCAGCAGGTTGACAGTATATTGACCCTGCTACCAGACTTCAGGCGCAGTCTGGCACTGCCTCTGGTGCGGTACCTTCGACTCCTAGGGATGCTTACGGTTGCATCCGCCGTGGTGCCCTTGGGGCTGCTGTTTCCCCTTCAGATGTGGCTGAACAGTTTGGCTTTGGACGCCTCGCGGAACGCTCATCGCCTCCGATGACTTCGGGTGAGCCCTCAGTGCCTCCAGTCTCTGTCCCAATAGAGGGTGAGGTCATTTATGATAGCAGGGGTCCCGCTCGGTTCCCTCCCATGCCGTCGGGAGGTTGTGTTTACGGATACATCCTCCACGGGCTGGGGTGCCACCTGGCGAGATCACATGACACAGGGGACGTGGTCCCAGACATAGGGCACGGAGCACATCAATGTCCTGGAGTTACGGGCCGTGCTTCTGGCCCTTTGCAGCTTCCTTCCAGGCTTGCGGGGGAAGCATGTGCTGGTGAGGTCAGACAACACCACTGTGGTTTATTACATCAACCACCAGGGAGGGACCAGGTCACAGAAACAGTTACGTTTGACGCAGCGTCTTCTGACCTGGGATACGCCATGCTTGGCTAGCCTCCGAGCAGCCTACAGCCCGGGGGCACAGAACGTGCTGGCAGATTCTCTGTCCCGTCAGAAGCCACTCCCGGGGGAGTGGAAACTTCACAACAAAGTAGTGGAGATGATCTGGACGGTTTATGGCAGAGCGGTCATGGACCTTTTTGCCTTAGGGGACGCATTTCACTGCCCCCTTTGGTTCTCCCTGGGCGACGGCGGCCCTCTGGACCACGATACTCTGGCGCACAACTGGCCCCGGACCCTCCTTTATGCCTTTCCGCCCTTCAGCCTACTTTTCAGACCCTCCTACGGATTTGTCAGGAGGGGCATAAGGTTCTACTGGTGGCCCCCTTCTGGCCAGCAAGGACTTGTTTCTCTCTGCTGCGCGAACTCAGCTCTGGCTCGCCGATGCGTCTCCCCTCCAGGGCGGACCTTCTTTCCCAGATGGAGGGTTGGGTTCTGTACCCGGACCCGGACCGGCTCCAACTCTGGGTCTGGTCCCTGCAGGGTCGGGGCCCGCCTTTTCAGGATACATTTGGCAGGTATAACATACGATGGCTAATGCGTGGGCGCCATCCACGCGGGCCGTATATACTAATAAATGGGCGGCCTTTGTGACCTGGTGCCGCGATAATGGGCAGGATCCGGTACGGTCTTCAGTCTCTGACATACTGACCTTCCTGCAAGCGTTACTGGATCAAGGACGGTCCCCATCTACCTTGAAGGTATATGTGGCTGCCATTTCTCATTGGCATGTCGGCCTGAATGGTTGTTCGGTGGGCCGGGACAAGGACGTTGCACTGTTTTTAAGAGGTGCTCGGCATTTGCATCCACCCAAATGCCTTGTGGTGCCAGCATGGGACCTTTCTCTGGTGCTTGAGGCTCTTCGGTCCCCACCGTTTGAGCCCCTGACGTCTGCGGACCTCAAATGGCTGTCGATGAAAACTGCCTTTCTTTTAGCAATGGCTTCTGCGAAGCGTGTGGGAGAATTGCAGGCTCTTTCAGTGGCTGAGCCCTGCTGCCGATGGAACCCTGATAGCTCAGGTGTCACACTGTGGCCTGATGTGGCATTTTTGCCTAAGGTGTCCTACCAGTCGGTAGTACCCAACCGCTCCATCTTGCCCGGTTTGACCCCGGTGGTTCCTCCGAACAGCTGTGCCCTGTTCGTGCACTTGAGGCGTACATAGCCGCTATGGTGCCCATCCGGAGGACGGATGGCCTTTTTGTGTGCTACGCTGGCCCACTTACAGGTCAGGCACTCTGTAAACAGCGACTGTCACACTGGGTTGTGGATTTGATCTCCAAAGCTTATGCCTTGCAGGACCGGCCACTACCGGCGGGGGTGACGTGCCACTCTACGAGGGGCATGTCGACCTCGTTTGCTGCCATGACGGGGGTACCGTTGGACAGTATTTGCCGTGCGGCCTCCTGGACGTCGCAGAGTACCTTTACTCGATTTTACCGGGTGAATGTGGCTGCGCCCTATCCCCTTCAAGGAGTTCTGGAGCAGCATGTCTCCCCTTCACATTGAGGTGAGTGGTTGTTGTTCCTTGAACGTTGCGATTCCTCGTGACCGTGTTGCCATGCGTCATCCGTGCTTGAAGCACCGCCCCTGGCGGTCAGGAGGGATGAAATAGAACGAAAGTTACTACTGTAACTACGGTTCTATGAATCCCGGATGACCGCCAGGGTGCTTAGTCCCTCGGAATCCTTGCTTTGCGAGAAGATTGAGGGACTGGGTCCCGGATGTGACGTGCCTATATAGAGTCACGCGGATCCCCAGCAGGTCACGGGGTGACATTGTTGTCATTTGTACTCGACCTGTGCATGCGCAAGAATGCTAATTCGTGCTTGAAGCACCGCCCCTGGTGGTCATCCGGGATTCATAGAACCGTAGTTACAGTAGTAACTTTCGTTTCTGTTTGCACATTAGGTGTGCTACAGTGGGAGGGCTAACCAGGAGTTTTATTTACCCTGAAATATGTCTTTGCATGAGGAGTCAATGTGAAAAAGACTGTCTCACAATCACGTCAGCCAAATCTGATGTCCTACGTCTTGTCAAGTGTAAACAGAGCATCCATGAGCATTAAAGCATTGTTTCTTGCCATTGTAAAATGTTTGGTTGTATAAAGTGCCAAACCAGCATGGTCTTGTCAGTTTCAGTCAAAATTCAATCAAATTTTGTCTGGTTGTCATTCTATATTCTACATTCTGTATTTAAGGGCAACTTGCTCATGTGTGAGAAATCCTGGATCCAAATCTCAAGAACTGCAGTAGTTGGTGGAGGTCAACATGGAATATCAGGTGCAATGTTTTTTTTAACTCTCCAAATTTGTGTCTAGTTCTTTTAACTTCTGCACTCAAATAGTTATTGAAAATAGTTTAACTTCTGAATTGTAATCACAAAATTAAGACTTTAAAAGTAAGAATTAGGGCAGCTTCATGTATTTGTTGTTCAGCCTGGTAGCCCATTCATTCATCCCAAAGGCATCCAAGAGGAAAACTCTTACAAACTCTGGCATCCTTCTCCCCAATTGAATTTCAGTTTCTCCTGACCCTGAACAAGAGTCTTTCCTGTCCAGAGGCCAAGGGATATATAATCTCTCCAGCATTCTGGGTCTGTCCTAGGTCTCATCTTAGAAGGAAGACCCCCGCTCCCCACAATAAAGAAAAAATACTCAAAAGGAATGTGGCCAGGAAGTATACATATTAGAATCTCAATCCACACCCGCACATGGAGAAACTACTTCAAGCTCCTCTTAGATGGCAAAACCTCTCACCCTGTCTCGCTGACTTCAGCCACCCTGAAAACAAAACTCATTTCAGCTATTTTAATTTGTGATCGAATTCTTTTGGGCCCATCCCAAATCTCACAACAATTGATGAGGATTGAAACATAGGTCAAATAGTGGATATCGAGAGCCTTGCCTTTCAACTCAACTTCATACATCGGAGCAGCAACCGTATTACTGCTAGAGCTGTCATTTCTAACCCGAACCAGGTCCGAGTCGGGCCGGGCCATGATAATGTGCAGGCCAGGCTGGTGTCGGGCTTTTGATTGCATCAGCGGATGCACGCAGCTGACGATAGTTATATGGCAACATAGCTTGCCATACATTCACCATCTGCGTGCAACCATTTGACTGTGCGCTGACCGACCTTGTAAGAGGTAAAATAAAAATAAAAAAAGTTCAGTTAAGCTTCAGATGGATTACTGCCAGCAATCCTAAAGCCCAAATGGACGTTCATTGAGCCGCTGCACTCAGCCGACATGCGCGGCCGACGACCAAAACAGGTGAGATCCCAAAATATCCTGTAGACATGCCAGAGCGGAGTCCGTGTCTGAATATTGCAGAATGCAGGCAGAAGCAGGGATTTAATGCTTTGAAGATGCTGAATAAACAACATAATTTGGAAAATGCAAATTTTAAATCTTGCATTCCCTTTGTTAAAAAAAAGGTTTGTAGGCTCAATCATCCAGGTAGAATCACCTCCTTAATGTGGAAGAGGTGTTTGATCTTGGGGCTAGTGTTGCCTAGCACTTCAGCCCTTCATAGGGTCTCCAATGACTAACTGATGTCAAGTGATGGGTCACACTAAGACCCTGATAAAGCAAAACCACAGAAAGCCATCACTTCACCTGGATTAAGAAGCCACACCTATGTTCATCTCAGTACAGAAGTTCTTACCGCTGAGTGGAGGGCTGTGGTTTCAAGCAAAAAAAAAAAAAAAGGGGGTCTGACTGTTTGTGCATAACAGCAGTTCAGATTACCCAGTTTATTTTTCTTGAGTCCCTGGTTGGTTCTATCCAGCCATCCATCCATTGTCTTCCGCTTATCCGGGGTCGGGTCGCAGGGGTAGCAGCCTAAGTAAGGCTGGTTGGTTCCTTTAGCTAAAAATCACCAATGTGGAAAAGGAAAGCTGGGAAAATCCAAGGTTGGGCTTGAATTACATTGGGAACTCTGGACCCAAACTGAGGACACGGTTAGGTGGTGGAAGGAAAACTGAAGATATCGTTAACTTGGCAACCATGTCTGCTGCATTTCAACACTGCATACTTAAACCTCATGGATCAAAGATATTAGCATTTTACATTTTAAAGAAATACCTTAATCTTAATGCAACCACCCATAACATATTGTACATATCACAAATTACTTTATTATCACAGTTTTCTTTACGGTCTGTGAAAACTATAGACAACAGTAAATTATTCAGTTACTAACTTTTATCTGCAGAAAAAACTTGAAGACCTCCTAATCGGCGATCGTTTCTTTGGTGAGGACTTTGCCGTTGTACTCCAGCCCTTCCTGAAGCTCGCAGACCTTCCACGCCTCCCGGTAATCTCTTATGCTGCAAGAGCCGTAAACAACTGTATCAAAGTAACATGAGCATCTACCTGTGGAGGCTGAATCAGTCTGAAACCTTTCATTGTGCTGATCCAATCATTGGAATTCCAACTCATAACTTTTGGTTTTGCTAACTTGGTGATGAGCATCATGTCACACAATATTTATTTAATAAATGTGTATGTTTCATCTCTCTAAGCAGAATGGGAAAGTTGACATGACCTACTTCGCTTACGACTGCTTCCACCTCAGTCTGAAGGGTCAAGAAGAGCTGGCCAAAGGACTGTGGAACAACATGGTGAACAAAACTTGCACTGTTAATTTAAAGCGGAGACACAAAAGCTTACAAGTTAGTGTTTCACTGGGCTGCAACTGTTGGTGACGAGTTGCACACAATCATTGGATGAGTGTGAAGCTTGGAAAAAATATATATACATATATGTATATATATATATATA
>JBBPBX010016803.1:0-15615 GCA_038048925.1 Garcialebias charrua | reverse complement strand
CTGTTAACTTGGGATCTGCTCCGCCCCCTGCTGCTGTCTGCTCAGAGCCGCTGCGATATTCTGTGTTTATGGTAATAAAACCTTCTAATAAAATAAAATAAAACCATGGAGCGCTAGTCCTACAACACAAAATCCAGCAGAAATCATCAGAGGTTCACGAAACAACGTTTGGACATGATTTAATTCGCTCGTGACTTCCTCATGTCTGTCAGCGCTGGTCTGGAATGTCTGGAATGCTCCACCTCCTCCTGTCTCTGCGCTCCGAAGTTCTGTGTTTATATGATAATATAACTGTTTAAAAAATATAATAAAACCATGAATCACTCATCCAACAACACAAAATCCAGCAGAAATCATCAGAGGTTCACGAAGCAACGTTGGACATGTTTTAATTCGCTCGTGAGTCGTGACAAATCCATTTCCTCATTCCTGTCAGTGAAGGATGAAGCGATCACTTGGCTTTTGGCAAAAAAACTAAATAAAAGTCCAGCTCTGGGATAAAGAAGGGATATTTAATACATTTTGTGTCACATAAAAAACAGTCCTGCATCGCTTTGCAATCCTTTGAATGAGAACGAGCTGCGGCTGGGACAGGTGGGGGCGTGGGTTGGGGCGTGACAAACAACTCTGTTTTTATTGGCTGTCAGTGTCCTGGTCACTCTTGTGTTTTCAGTGTTTTTATAAATGCTGATAGAGAAGCAAGGGGACTATAGATTTTTTCAGAGATTACTTTGTCTAACATCAGTTTGTCAGTAGATAGTGACTGAGTGAAGAAATATGTTAAAAATATATTGTTTGAAAAGTTACAGACTACATTACAATCTTACATACCCCACCTTTAACGTTGTTTTAATTTGAATTTGAACACACATCTTGTGACCTGCTGAACTGTTTCTTCTGTTTCATCATCAGGTTTCTCTGACGTTGACCAGACGTACGCTCGGCGAACGCAGCTCTTTGATACGCTCGTCAACTTCTTTCCAGACAGCATGACCCCCCCCAAGGGCAACCTGGTCGACCTCATCACTCTCTAGCAGCCGCTGACCGGCTGAACGTGCACCATGTGAGACAGAGACCACTTATTTCTCACATCAACCATCTCAACAAGTGGGGATTTTGTGACCCTTCACCGACCTGCACAGGCTGTGGGAATCAAACCCACACACATGGATATGAGTGAGACTGCCAGTCTGGTGTGCACGTGCAAACTCTGCTAAAACTGGATCAGATTTTCTGTATTTTCCACCCTTACAACGGCAAAAACACTAAAAGAAGAAAAAAAGAGAAAATGTTGGCAAAAGTTTTTATGAATTGCTCTTTTTCTGCACACGAACAAAATGAGCATAAACGATTATTAATTCATGTGTTGGTGCTTCAGTGTTCAAGTTGGAGCAAAATATTCAGAAACTGAATTCATGAGGACATCACACTTTCCCAAAATGTTCATTCCCTAAAGCTCAACGTTTCCCACATTTCACATGAGCTGTTACAAATCATGATGTCTGTGAAAAGTTCACAAAACGTGCCATGAGACACGTGTTGTATATTAAGGTTCGTTTGTTCTCCAGAAGTTGGGCTAGTTCTAATAATGGACTGAAGTTGAGTTGTAAGTTGTAAGACTGTGTATAAAATATGTAAATATACATATTTAATGTTTTCCTGGGTTGAATCCATTCAATGCTCCACAAAAACCTGTTGGCTCTACATGAAACCCTCTAAAAGAATTAACTTCACGCAGCACCAAGTTCTTGTTGGGATGAAGTTTTGTAGACCAGGGGAGTCCAATACGTCATTCTCCATCAACAGGTGGATCCCAAAGGTATTCTGGGTAGACGGCATTAGTAACTAGACGCCAGCCGATCATCATCTATGAAATTTGTCTCCTAATTGACAGACAGACAGTCTGAGGCCCCGTAACGTTCATTTCCAGACAACAGCCTCGTTCTCTCTGAAACCCAAGGTTTCTGAGTCCAGGTCTCAAGAGAGGAGATGTTCAGAGGAACCCGTCACAGAGGAGTGAGATGCTCCATGTGTGAAGCTGCACATGCAAGTTTACTGCTCTAACAACAGTTATAATAAATATAATTCAACCTTTATTTAAAAAAGGCGTTCAATACAGGATCAACTGGACTTTATTTGTAGCCTCTGTTGTTGTTTGGGAGGTGTTGTTTGTCAATTTACATACAGTTTTGTGTCTTCTAACAGAGACCTCAAGGGAACCTCCTACTGTTTAAGGTGTGATCTTTCAATTTACATGTATGTGTTACAAACCCCCCTTTGTTAAGCTGGGATGTGTCGTTTTGTCAATTTAAATAGAATGGGCATGTTAGTTAATTTGTGGTGTTATTTCAGTTTCCAATTTCATATGTTGGTGCGTGACTTGTAAGCCTGTATAAAACTTCTCGTTCTCACAGCTTCCATTCAGAATTGAAAAAGACTTCTGGACAGAAGTCGAAACGTTTTCTGCAACAAATAAAGTCCAGTTGATCCTGTATTGAACGCCTTTTTTGATTTCATCATGTCCTGGACGACTGAGAATCTTCACCAGCAAACCTTTATTTAGTCAGGTTAATCCCATTGAGCCTTGAGGACTCATTTACAAGAGAGACGTGTCTACTAACAAAGAATGATGACAACAACAACAACAACAAGAGTCAATCATAAGAGAGGCATACAGATTTTTTAACAAGTTAAAACAAAGATGTCAAAGTAGCAAAACAGACAGATTATAAGGCAAATGTAGAAAATCAAAAACAGGAACATGTCTGCATTGCAAATATAACAGTTATGATAAATATAACTATTATAATAAATATAACAGTTATAACAAATAACACAGATGTAACAAATAACACAGATATAACAAACAACACAGATATAATAAATATAACAGTTATAATAAATATAACAGTTATAGTAAATATAACAGTTGTAACAAATAACAGCAATAATAAATATAACAGTTATAATAAATAAATATAACAGTTATATTAAATATAACATATTAAATATAACTGTTATATTTATTATAACTGTTATATTTATTTATTATAACAGTTATGATAAATATAACAGTTATATTTATTTATTATAACAGTTATGATAAATATAAGTTATAACAACAGTTGTAACAAATAACAGTTGTTATAACAAACAACAGTTGTAACGAATAACAGTTGTTATAACAAATAAGTTATAATAAATATAACCGTTATAACAAATACTACAACAGTTATAACAAATACTACAACAGTTATAACACATACAACAGTTATAACACATACAACAGTTATAACACATACAACAGTTATAACACATACAACAGTTATAACAAATATAAGTTATAATAAATATACATGTAACAGTTGTAACAAATATAACAGTTGTAACAAATAACAGTTATAATAAATATAACAGTTCTAATGAATATAACAGTTATAGTAAATATAACGGTTATAATACATATAACAGTTATAATAAATATAACAGTTATAATAAATATAACTGTAATAACAAATATAACAGTAATGATAAATATAACTGTAATAATAAATAAAAACTGTTATAATAACTACAGTTGTAACAACAGTTATAATAAAAATAACTATTATAATAAAATAACTATTATAATAAATTGCAACAGTTATAATAAATAAAAACGGTTATAATAAATAACAGTTATAATAAATATAACAGTTGTAACAATTAACAGTTATAACAATTAACAGTTATAACAAATAACAGTTGTAACAAATAACAGTTGTAACAAATAACAGTTGTAACAAATAACAGTTATAATAAATATAACTGTAATAATAAATATAACTGTAATAATAAATATAACAGTAATAATAAATATAACTAATAATAAATAAAAACAGTTATAATAAATAACTACAGTTGTAACAACAGTTATAATAAAAAGTTATAATAAAAATAACTTATTATAATAAATTGCAACAGTTATAATAAATAACAGTTATAATAAATATAACAGTTATAACAAATAACAGTTATAACAAATAACAGTTATAACAATAAACAGTTATAATAAATGTCAGAGAGTAGTGTTTTTGTGCTCACCCCTTTTCTGCTTGTAGGAGCAAAACTAATAAATTCAGGCTCCAAAGAGACGTTAGTGGATTCACCAGTTTGGACTAACTGTCATGCAGACGCTGTATACACGATGAGGGTTGCCAGATGAATTTAAAATGTACCCTCTCCTTTCACAACATGTTCAACAAACACAGCGCACATCTCATCTTAGAACATCTTTACTCTGCACATATGAAAGTTTAGCTCAAAATACTATCATTTTAAAGCCACAGTTCATCATTTCTTATCTGGCAACCCGACTGACATGGAAACTACAGTGTTTTCATGTAAACCCGCTCATTTTATGTTTATTACCCCTAATAAAACTTGAAAAAACACTAACGCAACCAGAGGTTGTTCTGTGTAAACGGGACTTGTAGCAGGTAGATCACTTACTCGGGTCATTTTAAAAGGAGCTGCATAATGAAAAAGACTGGACCCCTGGTCTAGAGGTTTTCAGAAGTCCCATCTGAGTTCTGTAGAATCAAAAAGTTTACGACTCACAATGAGCTGCAGCTGGCGACGTCCTCAAATACACACATGATTATATTTGTTTCTAACCTTTTATTAAATAAATGTCCACAAAGGTCATGAAAACAACCAAAAAACAAACTAAAAAATGTTTCTTATGAAATTCAGTCACTGTTTTTGATTCAACAGAATTATTTAAAGTCCATGACCCACCATGTTTTCAAATTGCATTGCCATTAATATTTATTAGTTTATTTAAAAATAATACAGGAGCGTTTATTTATATTGTAGAGAAATAATGCAAAATGTGTTATTTCATGATTTATAGCAGATTTTAGCAGAAGCTCCGGGAAGATCTGCCCCTCTCCAAATATGGGCATTCACATCACTAAAGATTCCGCCTTGGAGTTACAGGCGGAGTTTTAATAAGCCTTCATCAACTTCCATGACCGCTGCTCTAAGAGAGGAAAAAAAAAAGAGAAGCGGTTGCTCACTGATGTCTGTCATATTCTGAGCAGCATCCACGTAGACATACTAGTTTAATTCGCTTGATCGCGACAAATTCATTCATTTCCGCATCGCCTTTTTATTCTCTCCCCTGACCAGACAGGTCGGGAGTAGAAAGGCAGCCGCAGCGCGGAGCTCTGTCGGTCTGGATGTACCATCGCGCGCGGGCTTCCCCGTGCTCTCTGTGCTTCCCCGTGCTCCAGCAACAAGGCTGGACAGAACCGAGCCCCAGCACGAACTTCAAAGCTGACCCGCAGCGGAACGGGGAGCCAGGGAGAAGCCGCACGGCTCGCTCCTCTCTGGGCAGAGGAGAGGAGAGCAGCCAGCAACAGTCGCAGCGGTGTTATATCTTATTAAAAAGGTCTATAAAATAAATAATAAATAAAAGCAGACCACTGGTCCAGTTGTACACAAAAATGCACCAGGAAATATGCAGTTTTACTCTCACTCTCATAAACCTCCATGGAAACTCACTCCTACCTTCTGCCTTGCTTTCTGGGTGGAGATCAATGTAACGAAAGGCATGACCCTTCGGGACTTTTCGGCCAGGTTTCCGGATTCATTCGGGAGTGGGTTTTTTTTTTTTTTTTTTTTTAACCCTCGCCTGGCCCAAATGCAAAAATGAAAATAAAATTCATAAAATACTACAGTAATTCTCCAATATGGTGAATTGTTACTGTCACGGTGGGTGTTGTCCTTTAAAGAAATCTAATGAATCTGACAGAATGGACAACTTGATATTACATATAAATATGGTACACCATATTTATATGTAATATTAAATTGTATCTATGCATCATATTGCACTACATATATATATGTTTTATCATTCAACTATGTTCGTTTTTGCAGACAAACTTCTAAATATATTTAATTTTGATTTTAAATAGATTTTAAACTTTGCGCCGTGTTTATTCATGGGAAATCCGATTACACGTGAACGCAGCATATGACGAGATGTAGAAGCAGTCTGCGTCTGTCAGCAGCTCGCCTGTAGCTCGCCTATTTATTTATTTTTACTTGGAAAAATTCTGCAACGTTGTGTCGCCTTTGGGTGTTCTAATATCATCAGTGAACAAGTGAGCCTTTTCACTTTCCCAAAAGAAGAAATACTTCGTCTGGGAATGGAATAAATAAAGCTGCCACCCCCCTCGGAGCCTCCTCGCTTCCTGATAAGGTAAAAATCAAATAAATACGGGTGCAGACCTAAATTAGAACCTGCTGTTTCTTGTTCATCTAACTTTCTGCTTCCCAAACTGAAGACATGTAGCTCAAATATTCACTTAGATTGATAAATTTGTCGGGTTTTAAATTGTCCGTCCTTATATGTAAATGCATAACCGGAGCCCTCTACGTCTCCTTACGTCACATATGTTGCATTCGTGTGTAATGGGATTTCCCATGAATAAACACGGCGCAAAGTTTAAAATCAATTTAAAATCAAAATTAAATATATTTATAAGTTTGTTTGCAAAAACGAACGTAGTTGAATGATAAAACATATATATGTACAGTAGTGCAATATGATGCATAGATGCAACATGTCAGTGCAGCTTTAAGCCTTTGAGGCAATCCAGAGCGTTGTGTAAGTGTGAGGCTCCTGCACCTGTCTGCAGGTGTTCTGGTCCGACCCGAGCCTCCTCCATGTTCGTTTCTTTGGTTTTGGCTCTGTGAACACGGCGTTGATGGAACTTGTTGCTGCAAAACAAACGTTTTGACTCTTGTCCCACAAGCTTGTGCTTTGTCCACATGCATTTTAGAAAGTTCCAGCTCGGCTTGCATAGGATTTGTGTCGTCCTTGCTCGTCTTCAAGTCCACTTTGACTCGAATGGTGACAGATGGTGCAAAAAAGTCAAAGTCAACTTTATTGTCAGAACTGCAATATGTACAGGACATACACAGGATTGAAATTGTGTTTCTCTCAGTCCCTCGGTGCAACAGTAACCATTTAAACACTAAAACATTTAATAAACATAAGCATAAAATGAAGTAATAAAAGTGTAATACTGTCCTGAGTTTTTGCATACTAGTATAAAAGTATAAAAAGTATATAAAATAAAATGAAGGTTCTGACATTGACATTTGATTGAGGCTCAGGTCAGACCAGAACACCTGCAGACAGGTGCAGGAGCCTCACACTTACACAAGGCTCTGGATTGCCTCAAAGGCTTAATATTACATATAAATATGTTGTACCATATTTATATGTACGTTAATAACGTGACACTGATGACCTTTGATCTTGAAATTCACCTCCAATCTCTTGAAAATTCTCTCTGCACTCTTTGGTCACCATTCATATTATCCATCTTTAATTTATTGTCCTTTTGTGGACACGTCCAGGGAGGTTGTCTCCAGTCCTGTGGACCTCCATCTTCTGGATGACCTGTGCAGCTGTAGTCAGAGGAACATCATGCTGATGGAGACGAGTCAGAGGAACATCACGCTGATGGAGACGAGTCAGAGGAACATCATGCTGATGGAGACGAGTCAGAGGAACATCATGCTGATGGAGACGAGTCAGAGGAACATCATGCTGATGGAGACGAGTCAGAGGAACATCATGTTGATGGAGACGAGTCAGAGGAACATCATGCTGATGGAGACGAGTCAGAGGAACATCATGTTGATGGAGACGAGTCAGAGGAACATCATGTTGATGGAGACGAGTCAGAGGAACATCATGCTGATGGAGACGAGTCAGAGGAACATCATGCTGATGGAGACGAGTCAGAGGAACATCATGCTGATGGAGACGAGTCAGAGGAACATCATGCTGATGGAGACGAGTCAGAGGAACATCATGCTGATGGAGACGAGTCAGAGGAACATCATGCTGATGGAGACGAGTCAGAGGAACATCATGCTGATGGAGACGAGTCAGAGGAACATCACGCTGATGGAGACGAGTCAGAGGAACATCATGCTGATGGAGACGAGTCAGAGGAACATCATGCTGATGGAGACGAGTCAGAGGAACATCACGCTGATGGAGACGAGTCAGAGGAACATCATGCTGATGGAGACGAGTCAGAGGAACATCATGCTGATGGAGACGAGTCAGAGGAACATCATGCTGATGGAGACGAGTCAGAGGAACATCATGCTGATGGAGACGAGTCAGAGGAACATCATGCTGATGGAGACGAGTCAGAGGAACATCATGCTGATGGAGACGAGTCAGAGGAACATCACGCTGATGGAGACGAGTCAGAGGAACATCATGCTGATGGAGACGAGTCAGAGGAACATCACGCTGATGGAGACGAGTCAGAGGAACATCACGCTGATGGAGACGAGTCAGAGGAACATCACGCTGATGGAGACGAGTCAGAGGAACATCATGTTGATGGAGACGAGTCAGAGGAACATCATGCTGATGGAGACGAGTCAGAGGAACATCACGCTGATGGAGACGAGTCAGAGGAACATCATGCTGATGGAGACGAGTCAGAGGAACATCATGCTGATGGAGACGAGTCAGAGGAACATCATGCTGATGGAGACGAGTCAGAGGAACATCATGCTGATGGAGACGAGTCAGAGGAACATCATGCTGATGGAGACGAGTCAGAGGAACATCACGCTGATGGAGACGAGTCAGAGGAACATCACGCTGATGGAGACGAGTCAGAGGAACATCATGCTGATGGAGACGAGTCAGAGGAACATCACGCTGATGGAGACGAGTCAGAGGAACATCATGCTGATGGAGACGAGTCAGAGGAACATCATGCTGATGGAGACGAGTCAGAGGAACATCATGCTGATGGAGACGAGTCAGAGGAACATCATGCTGATGGAGACGAGTCAGAGGAACATCATGTTGATGGAGACGAGTCAGAGGAACATCATGCTGATGGAGACGAGTCAGAGGAACATCATGTTGATGGAGACGAGTCAGAGGAACATCATGCTGATGGAGACGAGTCAGAGGAACATCACGCTGATGGAGACGAGTCAGAGGAACATCATGCTGATGGAGACGAGTCAGAGGAACATCATGTTGATGGAGACGAGTCAGAGGAACATCATGCTGATGGAGACGAGTCAGAGGAACATCATGCTGATGGAGACGAGTCAGAGGAACATCATGCTGATGGAGACGAGTCAGAGGAACATCATGTTGATGGAGACGAGTCAGAGGAACATCATGTTGATGGAGACGAGTCAGAGGAACATCATGTTGATGGAGACGAGTCAGAGGAACATCATGCTGATGGAGACGAGTCAGAGGAACATCACGCTGATGGAGACGAGTCAGAGGAACATCACGCTGATGGAGACGAGTCAGAGGAACATCACGCTGATGGAGACGAGTCAGAGGAACATCATGCTGATGGAGACGAGTCAGAGGAACATCACGCTGATGGAGACGAGTCAGAGGAACATCATGCTGATGGAGACGAGTCAGAGGAACATCATGCTGATGGAGACGAGTCAGAGGAACATCATGCTGATGGAGACGAGTCAGAGGAACATCACGCTGATGGAGACGAGTCAGAGGAACATCATGCTGATGGAGACGAGTCAGAGGAACATCATGTTGATGGAGACGAGTCAGAGGAACATCATGCTGATGGAGACGAGTCAGAGGAACATCATGTTGATGGAGACGAGTCAGAGGAACATCATGCTGATGGAGACGAGTCAGAGGAACATCACGCTGATGGAGACGAGTCAGAGGAACATCACGCTGATGGAGACGAGTCAGAGGAACATCACTGCTGATGGAGACGAGTCAGAGGAACATCACGCTGATGGAGACGAGTCAGAGGAACATCATGTTGATGGAGACGAGTCAGAGGAACATCACGCTGATGGAGACGAGTCAGAGGAACATCATGCTGATGGAGACGAGTCAGAGGAACATCATGCTGATGGAGACGAGTCAGAGGAACATCATGTTGATGGAGACGAGTCAGAGGAACATCATGCTGATGGAGACGAGTCAGAGGAACATCATGCTGATGGAGACGAGTCAGAGGAACATCATGTTGATGGAGACGAGTCAGAGGAACATCATGCTGATGGAGACGAGTCAGAGGAACATCACGCTGATGGAGACGAGTCAGAGGAACATCATGCTGATGGAGACGAGTCAGAGGAACATCACGCTGATGGAGACGAGTCAGAGGAACATCATGCTGATGGAGACGAGTCAGAGGAACATCATGCTGATGGAGACGAGTCAGAGGAACATCATGCTGATGGAGACGAGTCAGAGGAACATCATGTTGATGGAGACGAGTCAGAGGAACATCACGCTGATGGAGACGAGTCAGAGGAACATCATGCTGATGGAGACGAGTCAGAGGAACATCATGCTGATGGAGACGAGTCAGAGGAACATCATGCTGATGGAGACGAGTCAGAGGAACATCATGCTGATGGAGACGAGTCAGAGGAACATCATGCTGATGGAGACGAGTCAGAGGAACATCATGCTGATGGAGACGAGTCAGAGGAACATCATGCTGATGGAGACGAGTCAGAGGAACATCATGCTGATGGAGACGAGTCAGAGGAACATCACGCTGATGGAGACGAGTCAGAGGAACATCACGCTGATGGAGACGAGTCAGAGGAACATCATGTTGATGGAGACGAGTCAGAGGAACATCACGCTGATGGAGACGAGTCAGAGGAACATCATGCTGATGGAGACGAGTCAGAGGAACATCATGTTGATGGAGACGAGTCAGAGGAACATCATGTTGATGGAGACGAGTCAGAGGAACATCATGCTGATGGAGACGAGTCAGAGGAACATCATGCTGATGGAGACGAGTCAGAGGAACATCACGCTGATGGAGACGAGTCAGAGGAACATCATGCTGATGGAGACGAGTCAGAGGAACATCATGCTGATGGAGACGAGTCAGAGGAACATCATGTTGATGGAGACGAGTCAGAGGAACATCATGCTGATGGAGACGAGTCAGAGGAACATCACGCTGATGGAGACGAGTCAGAGGAACATCACGCTGATGGAGACGAGTCAGAGGAACATCATGCTGATGGAGACGAGTCAGAGGAACATCATGTTGATGGAGACGAGTCAGAGGAACATCATGCTGATGGAGACGAGTCAGAGGAACATCATGTTGATGGAGACGAGTCAGAGGAACATCATGCTGATGGAGACGAGTCAGAGGAACATCATGCTGATGGAGACGAGTCAGAGGAACATCATGCTGATGGAGACGAGTCAGAGGAACATCATGCTGATGGAGACGAGTCAGAGGAACATCATGTTGATGGAGACGAGTCAGAGGAACATCACGCTGATGGAGACGAGTCAGAGGAACATCATGCTGATGGAGACGAGTCAGAGGAACATCATGTTGATGGAGACGAGTCAGAGGAACATCACGCTGATGGAGACGAGTCAGAGGAACATCATGTTGATGGAGACGAGTCAGAGGAACATCATGCTGATGGAGACGAGTCAGAGGAACATCATGCTGATGGAGACGAGTCAGAGGAACATCATGCTGATGGAGACGAGTCAGAGGAACATCACGCTGATGGAGACGAGTCAGAGGAACATCATGCTGATGGAGACGAGTCAGAGGAACATCATGCTGATGGAGACGAGTCAGAGGAACATCACGCTGATGGAGACGAGTCAGAGGAACATCATGCTGATGGAGACGAGTCAGAGGAACATCATGCTGATGGAGACGAGTCAGAGGAACATCACGCTGATGGAGACGAGTCAGAGGAACATCATGCTGATGGAGACGAGTCAGAGGAACATCACGCTGATGGAGACGAGTCAGAGGAACATCATGCTGATGGAGACGAGTCAGAGGAACATCATGCTGATGGAGACGAGTCAGAGGAACATCATGCTGATGGAGACGAGTCAGAGGAACATCATGTTGATGGAGACGAGTCAGAGGAACATCACGCTGATGGAGACGAGTCAGAGGAACATCATGCTGATGGAGACGAGTCAGAGGAACATCATGCTGATGGAGACGAGTCAGAGGAACATCATGCTGATGGAGACGAGTCAGAGGAACATCATGCTGATGGAGACGAGTCAGAGGAACATCATGCTGATGGAGACGAGTCAGAGGAACATCATGCTGATGGAGACGAGTCAGAGGAACATCATGCTGATGGAGACGAGTCAGAGGAACATCATGCTGATGGAGACGAGTCAGAGGAACATCACGCTGATGGAGACGAGTCAGAGGAACATCACGCTGATGGAGACGAGTCAGAGGAACATCATGCTGATGGAGACGAGTCAGAGGAACATCATGCTGATGGAGACGAGTCAGAGGAACATCATGCTGATGGAGACGAGTCAGAGGAACATCATGCTGATGGAGACGAGTCAGAGGAACATCATGCTGATGGAGACGAGTCAGAGGAACATCATGTTGATGGAGACGAGTCAGAGGAACATCATGCTGATGGAGACGAGTCAGAGGAACATCATGCTGATGGAGACGAGTCAGAGGAACATCATGCTGATGGAGACGAGTCAGAGGAACATCATGCTGATGGAGACGAGTCAGAGGAACATCATGCTGATGGAGACGAGTCAGAGGAACATCATGCTGATGGAGACGAGTCAGAGGAACATCATGCTGATGGAGACGAGTCAGAGGAACATCATGCTGATGGAGACGAGTCAGAGGAACATCATGCTGATGGAGACGAGTCAGAGGAACATCATGCTGATGGAGACGAGTCAGAGGAACATCATGCTGATGGAGACGAGTCAGAGGAACATCACGCTGATGGAGACGAGTCAGAGGAACATCACGCTGATGGAGACGAGTCAGAGGAACATCACGCTGATGGAGACGAGTCAGAGGAACATCATGCTGATGGAGACGAGTCAGAGGAACATCACGCTGATGGAGACGAGTCAGAGGAACATCACGCTGATGGAGACGAGTCAGAGGAACATCACGCTGATGGAGACGAGTCAGAGGAACATCACGCTGATGGAGACGAGTCAGAGGAACATCACGCTGATGGAGACGAGTCAGAGGAACATCACGCTGATGGAGACGAGTCAGAGGAACATCACGCTGATGGAGACGAGTCAGAGGAACATCATGCTGATGGAGACGAGTCAGAGGAACATCATGTTGATGGAGACGAGTCAGAGGAACATCACGCTGATGGAGACGAGTCAGAGGAACATCACGCTGATGGAGACGAGTCAGAGGAACATCACGCTGATGGAGACGAGTCAGAGGAACATCATGCTGATGGAGACGAGTCAGAGGAACATCATGCTGATGGAGACGAGTCAGAGGAACATCATGCTGATGGAGACGAGTCAGAGGAACATCACGCTGATGGAGACGAGTCAGAGGAACATCATGCTGATGGAGACGAGTCAGAGGAACATCATGCTGATGGAGACGAGTCAGAGGAACATCACGCTGATGGAGACGAGTCAGAGGAACATCATGTTGATGGAGACGAGTCAGAGGAACATCATGTTGATGGAGACGAGTCAGAGGAACATCATGCTGATGGAGACGAGTCAGAGGAACATCATGCTGATGGAGACGAGTCAGAGGAACATCATGCTGATGGAGACGAGTCAGAGGAACATCATGCTGATGGAGACGAGTCAGAGGAACATCATGTTGATGGAGACGAGTCAGAGGAACATCATGCTGATGGAGACGAGTCAGAGGAACATCATGTTGATGGAGACGAGTCAGAGGAACATCACGCTGATGGAGACGAGTCAGAGGAACATCATGTTGATGGAGACGAGTCAGAGGAACATCATGCTGATGGAGACGAGTCAGAGGAACATCATGCTGATGGAGACGAGTCAGAGGAACATCATGCTGATGGAGACGAGTCAGAGGAACATCATGCTGATGGAGACGAGTCAGAGGAACATCATGTTGATGGAGACGAGTCAGAGGAACATCATGTTGATGGAGACGAGTCAGAGGAACATCACGCTGATGGAGACGAGTCAGAGGAACATCATGTTGATGGAGACGAGTCAGAGGAACATCATGCTGATGGAGACGAGTCAGAGGAACATCATGCTGATGGAGACGAGTCAGAGGAACATCATGCTGATGGAGACGAGTCAGAGGAACATCATGCTGATGGAGACGAGTCAGAGGAACATCATGTTGATGGAGACGAGTCAGAGGAACATCATGCTGATGGAGACGAGTCAGAGGAACATCATGCTGATGGAGACGAGTCAGAGGAACATCACGCTGATGGAGACGAGTCAGAGGAACATCACGCTGATGGAGACGAGTCAGAGGAACATCATGCTGATGGAGACGAGTCAGAGGAACATCATGCTGATGGAGACGAGTCAGAGGAACATCATGCTGATGGAGACGAGTCAGAGGAACATCATGCTGATGGAGACGAGTCAGAGGAACATCATGTTGATGGAGACGAGTCAGAGGAACATCATGCTGATGGAGACGAGTCAGAGGAACATCATGCTGATGGAGACGAGTCAGAGGAACATCATGCTGATGGAGACGAGTCAGAGGAACATCATGTTGATGGAGACGAGTCAGAGGAACATCATGCTGATGGAGACGAGTCAGAGGAACATCATGCTGATGGAGACGAGTCAGAGGAACATCATGTTGATGGAGACGAGTCAGAGGAACATCATGCTGATGGAGACGAGTCAGAGGAACATCATGCTGATGGAGACGAGTCAGAGGAACATCATGCTGATGGAGACGAGTCAGAGGAACATCATGTTGATGGAGACGAGTCAGAGGAACATCACGCTGATGGAGACGAGTCAGAGGAACATCATGTTGATGGAGACGAGTCAGAGGAACATCACGCTGATGGAGACGAGTCAGAGGAACATCATGCTGATGGAGACGAGTCAGAGGAACATCATGTTGATGGAGACGAGTCAGAGGAACATCACGCTGATGGAGACGAGTCAGAGGAACATCACGCTGATGGAGACGAGTCAGAGGAACATCATGTTGATGGAGACGAGTCAGAGGAACATCATGCTGATGGAGACGAGTCAGAGGAACATCATGTTGATGGAGACGAGTCAGAGGAACATCATGCTGATGGAGACGAGTCAGAGGAACATCATGCTGATGGAGACGAGTCAGAGGAACATCATGCTGATGGAGACGAGTCAGAGGAACATCATGTTGATGGAGACGAGTCAGAGGAACATCACGCTGATGGAGACGAGTCAGAGGAACATCACGCTGATGGAGACGAGTCAGAGGAACATCATGCTGATGGAGACGAGTCAGAGGAACATCACGCTGATGGAGACGAGTCAGAGGAACATCATGTTGATGGAGACGAGTCAGAGGAACATCATGTTGATGGAGACGAGTCAGAGGAACATCATGTTGATGGAGACGAGTCAGAGGAACATCATGTTGATGGAGACGAGTCAGAGGAACATCATGCTGATGGAGACGAGTCAGAGGAACATCATGCTGATGGAGACGAGTCAGAGGAACATCATGCTGATGGAGACGAGTCAGAGGAACATCATGCTGATGGAGACGAGTCAGAGGAACA